>JADRCD010168877.1:0-22190 GCA_019843815.1 Montemys delectorum | reverse complement strand
AAAAAAAAAAAAAAAAAATGTCTGGTGTGAGGAAAAATAGCTCTCTGTCCTCCTCCTCCACATAGTCCTCACTTTCTGAATTGTTTTCTATGCTATTTAAAATTCCATTAAACCAGTGACTTTCTCATCTGAATACTATGACTTCCAGTCCACTAGAAAGGGGCCTGTGAGGACAGGGATTGGAATTACCTTTTGGGAGGGTTCAGTTCCTGAAAAGATCTTAGAAAATAATGGGGATGAATAAGAAGAAAAAAAAAAACCAAAGGAAACAGGAAGGATGGATAGAAAGAAGGAAGGAAGGAAGAAAAACAGAAAGGAAAGAAAGAAGAAAGGAAGGAAAGATGTAAAGAAGGGTGAATTTATCTCCATAGTTCCCAGGTCTGGAGTAAATGGCAATAAATATATTCAGGTGTGATTTAATAATCCTGTATTGGATGCACGAGTCTGGGAAGGCGTATGTCTCAGTGTGCACATTGCGGGATCATGACTCACACCTGTGTGGAGGGCAGAGAGGAGCCTGCAGGAGCCTGTATCCTCATCTACCCTGTGAGAGCTGAGGAATGAATTCAGACTCTCGTGTCTCCACACACTGAGCCATCTCGCTGGCCCTCCCAGGCTTGGCTTCTGTTTGGAGAGTCACCCTGTCATGGTTGGGAACATGGCAGCCAATGTGATTGATGTTGAATAGGGGCAGCTGAGGCTTTTCCCTTCCCTCATCAGCTCCTGTCTGCTCAGAGCTTCCAGCTCCTGAGCCTCTGCCCCTCACTGCATCGTCTACATCGTGACTACAAACAACAATGAAGTCTCCTCTAGACAGCTCCTCTTCAAAAGGCTTTCGGCTTCTGAGTTCCTCTTCTCACACTCAATCAGTTAGTTGGAACACTTACCTGCGAGCAGGACCCTCTGCCAGGGTGTACATACGTTGCTCAAAAACTCAGAAGACACCTCCATATCTCTTCCACTGCACTGCCCTTTCTTCTGAGGAGACCTTCAGCTCCTGCAAGGCACCTGGCCTCTGCTGTCCTTCCTCCTCCTGAGCTGAGTTTTCTCTCAGGCAGGAGCACTTCCCAGAATCCTATGGGCTGTGAGTGGTGGGGTCTGTGTCCACGGCACGGTTCAGTCACTTCCACTCTCAGTGCTGCTCTGCATCTTTCTCAATTTTTCTCTCTTTATGTTTCTCCTCCAATAACACCTTGAGCAACAAGGCTGAGAAGCATCGACACACCCTAAGAGAACAAGGACTCATCCACAGCCTGACATCTGCTGACTCCTGGTCGTGAGTCTGTCAGCATCAAAGAGGGAGTCTCCATCTTTCCTATGTGATCCTGTGACACAGAGACCCAGCTGAACACCCAGTCTGCCCTGTGCCCTCAGTGCTCTGGGAAGGTGGGATTTCCCAGCAGGAAGGTGACAGAGATGTCTGTGAGGGTTGGAAGGAACCAACTGTGTGATGACTGGGGATGAAGATAAACCCTGTCTCACTAATGTCACCAGTCAAGTTTCTGACCCAAGAGAGCGGCCCGGGAGCAGCTGTATGAGGAGTTTCATGTTCTTGGTGTTGGAGAAGTGGTTACCTGTGTGTCCTGGAAAGGACTGTGGGCTCATGTTCCTAAGGAGTGTTTCAAAGCAACCTGCCAGCGTTATGGGTTGGTTGGACTGTGTATTGGCTGAGCTCAACTGCTCTCTGGTCTTCCTGGTGCAGCTATGCCCTTTGTCTTTGTGATTCTGCAGCAAAAGTCCTGTCTTCCTCTTAGGAGATGACAGGAGGGAGGGGAATTTCAGGATCCCCAGAGAGAGGGGTGTCCACACACACAAGAATCAGAGCAGGGTCTAGGGAGGGAGATCCAGGTTAGTAGGGACAGGGATGGAAAGCAGAGTCCCAGGCAAGGTCATAGCTCAGGGAAACAATTGTCTGACTACTGAACGTGCAACCTGATATCGCCCTCTGGAGTTCTCTGTAAGAACTACACTCTCATGTCTAGGGCTACAGCAGGGGTGGTCAACAAGTCAAATATGACCTGCCCTGAGCCTTTCAGCACAGGTAGGATACAGGGCCCATCATTCTGCTCACTGTGCTCTGCAACCTGTTTCCATCTAGTGTAGGGTGGGTCTAGGCAGGCTTCCAGATTCTCCCTGGGAATTCCTGGACTAAAGTTGGATGCAGTGTGCTTCCAGAGCATGGGCTCCATCGGAGGAGCTCACGAAATGTCAGTGGAAAGATGTCATGGTACATTTCTCTTCAGACTCAAGTAGAAGACAGTAATGGAAAGGGGGTGCTCCTGTACTCTCTGGTCCATGTCTGGTGTCTCAATCCCTCCTTCTCTTGGCCCACTGGATACTGAGGGGTCTTTTACTGAGGACAGGTGTTGTGGCTATTCATTGTTGTCACCTTGACTATATCTGGAATGAACTACAATCCAGAATTGGAAGGCCCATCTGTGATCCTAATCTGGAAGCTGAAAGATACAAGTTTCTGACCTGGATCTTGGCATGGAGATCTGGAGACATAGTGGCTATGAATTCCAGAAGTTTTAGAGAGGAAGAATCAGAGTTCAAGGTCATCTGAGATTAAAAGTGTGGTGGCACCTTTAATCTGGACCACACCTTCTGCGGAAGACCTATATAAGGACATGGGAAGAAGGAAGATTACTGTCTCTCTCCTCTTACCCTGCTTGTCTTGTGGGACTGAGCAACTTCTAGATGCTTGGACTTCCATTCACAGCTGCTGCTGACCATTGTTGGGAATTGGACTACAGACTGTAAGTCATCAACAAATTCCTTTACTACATAGAGACTACCATAAGTTCTGTGACTCTAGAGAACCCTGACTAATACAACAGGGAACAGAACAATGATTTTAATGGAAGTGCCAGCTGCTCAACTGTATACTACTCAAGGTCTCTTTCTCCCAATGTGATAAAGAACAAACAAACCCTGAATAGAAGCAGTACAGGAGAACAGAGCATGCATTTCCTGTCCAGGTCTGGCTCATAGTGTAGCCCTGGAGAAAGTCAAGGCAGAAAACATGCTGCTTGCTGGCTCATTCTCTGGCTCATGCTTAGCTAGCTCTCTTATACAGCCAAGGACCATCTGCCTAGGGATGATGCTGCCCACAGTGGACTGGGCCTCCTGCATCAGTTAAGATGATCGCTCACAAACATGTCCACAGCCAGAGCTGATAAGGAAGTTATCCAGTTGAGACTCTCTCCCAGGTGACTGTGGGCTGTGTCAAAGTGACAGTTAATACTAACTAGGACACTGTATCAAACTCTTGAGTCCTCCTCCTCCAAACGGAGACACCCCAGGAAGTTCCCCATTCACCAAGTGAGTGTCCGTCTCTCTCCCTGCAGACATCACATGTGCTGGTGTCCACAGCCTCACACAGCTGGACACTCAGAGCCAGGACACTGCTCAAGGGAATCTACATTTGGTTTCACTCTTCCAAGTTCACGTAATCTGAGCTCAGAGATGCTCTGGTGAACACCACTGACATTCTGAATATTAAGTAAAAGGGCTTCTTAAAAGCACAAATACCTGGGCTGGAGAGATGGCTCAGCGGTTAAGAGCACTGACTGCTCTTCTGAAGGTCCTGAGTTCAAATCCCAAAATGACATAGTGGCTCACAATCATCCATAATGAAATCTGATGCCCTCTTCTGCTGGGTCTGATGACAGCTACAGTGTACTTAGATATAATAAATAAGTATTAGTCTGAAGAGACTAGAGCCAGCAACCTTCTTTCCCAGCAAACAGATGATGCCTCACAACCATCAGTACAACTACAGTGTACTCATATACATAAAATAAATAAAATAAATCTTTTTTTAAAAAAAGCATCAATATCATCCTGGCTCAGGAAAGGCCTCCCAGGCACATTCATCCTCTGCCTCTTCTGGCTCTGCTGGACTCAGAGCAGAAGCCAGTCCCCAGCTGGAAAGGAGCTGGGAGCATTTGGGGTAAAAAACATGAGCATGGTTCAAAGTTCTGAGTGAACCTTCAGGGTCATGGAGATCATGAAATCAAATGGAGGTGGCAGGAAGGCATGGGGGGGGGGGTGACAGCAAGAATAATCTGCAAGACATTAGGTACAACTCTTCCCTAGGAAGTTCCTCCCATCTGAGAGAAAATATCTCTCTCTGTCCCCCTCTTTTTCTCTGCCTCTCTCTCTGCCCCCTTCTCCCTTTCTCTCTTTCTCTCTCTCTCTCCAACACCAATCCAGGGTCACTCTGGAGAAACCAGAGATTCAAGAAGAAGTGGAAGAGACAGAGCTGGATCTCATGAGAGGATTGGGAACTGTTTGTGCCCACGGGCTTGGGCTAAGAATTAATGTCCATATCTATCCATACAGCGAAGGCTTCATCCCAAAGCTCAGTGCTGACATTTCAATAATCCACTTACCGAGAACTATAAGTTTCTTTCTCTGTGATCCTATCGAGGTCAATGGTCAAATTCTGGACAAGGCAAATCTAGGATCCATGAGTAGTAGTGGTGCTGCTGGGAAGAAAGAGCTCTTGGGAGCATGACTGGGGCTTCCCGCTGATAATCCAAGAATACTGTGCAAGAGGGTGAGAGGCTGCATGGCAGGAGAGGTTGAGGTTTGACCCTGGATGGAAATGAATGTCTCAGGGTGATATCAACAGGACATCTGAACCATCTGGAGCAAACGGAATAAAGCCGCATGTGCTGTCAGCAGAGGGAAGGGGAAACCCTGATCTGTAGAAGCATATGCTATCTGTGTTATAACATCAGTTAAACGGGGACCAGTCAGAGCTAGAGTGCCGGTTTGTAGAAGAGTACTCACTCTCCACTAAATACTCATGTGTTCATTAAGTCTGAGTCCAGGATGTCCCCTGCACTCTATCACCCTGAGACTCTCTAGGCAAGAGAAGACTAACCAACCCATTCTAGCTCAGTTCTGGGCCTGGCTGCATGTGCTTGGGCAAAGCCAGGATGGCCTGATCTTCATAGGGTGCGGAGGGTCTTTGCCATGAACCCAGGAGCGACCAAGGGTCCTGGCTCTATCCCTCTGTGTCTAGACAGTTGTAGCAAGAATGGAATGGTAGTTATTAACACACCTAATAACTAATATGACTAACATTGTCATCCTCAGAGTTAACGTTCAGGACGAGTGGGACACTGTAGATGACACTCACTGGGCTCCAGGCTTAACATTCCTAGGGTTGGGTGTCGGTTGGGACATGGGTGAGTGAGAGTCCTGCTGTCCTCAACTTTGGCCTGTCACCTGCTGAGAGGCTGTCATCACTTATCCTCCACGGACAGGTTTATTCTTGGTCTCAGGTCCATGCTTTAAGGCTACCATCCTCATCTTCTATGCAGTTAGAATTGTCACTTCTGAAGGTGGCCTTGGGTGGCAGTGTTGTGCAGACATCAGAGACAACATGGCTCCCTGTGGGACCAATGATGCTTGCAAAGGCCTCTTTCAGCCAGTATTGGTCTCTGTAACTTCCATCCCCAATCCACGTCCTTAGAGAACCAGATAGAAGGACCAGAGTGCTCAGACATGGTGTGTCTCCCGTGCTGTGTGGGAGAAACAGTCTTTGTCATGTGGCAGCTCAGCTGCAGGGCTTGATGGTACAGACCTAGGACCTGGAGTCATAGCCCCAGTGTCTCTCCTGGTCCTCAGTGACCCACTGCCTCCATTGCACTATGAAGCTGTGTCCCTCCAGCTACACTGTCCTCCACTGCTGAGCCTGGGCCAGCGGCCTCCAAGGCATTGCTTCTCAAAGCTACCCAAGAGACCAGACAGAAGAAGAGTGCCCACTGAACTTCCCTGAGAAACATCCACAGCCTGTCCTCAGGGCTTGATGTGTGTTCAGAAATCTCACATGAGTCAATGAGCAGGACTGGAATTCAGCTCACTACCCAGGCTAGACCATCATAACATGTGCTAACCTTCCCAGCAGCTCCTTGGTGACTGGCATGAGGACAGGAATTCAGCTCACTACCCAGGCTAGACCATCATAACATAGGCCAACTTTCCCAGGGCTCCATGGTGACTGGCATGAGGACGGGAATTGAGCTCACTACCCAGGCTAGACCATCATAACATGTGCCAACCTTCCCAGCATTCCATGGTGACTGGCATGAGGCACGGGACCACAAAAGACAAAGGGTGAGCCACACAAGAATGGAAAGTATGAGAGGCAGGCAGGCAGGCAGGCAGGCTTGGGAGAAAACCACATCCTTTTATTTTTATTAGTTATTTTCTTTATTTTCATTTGAAATGTTGTCCCCTTTCCCGATTTCCCCTTTGGAAAAAAACCAAAACCCTACTCCCTTCCCCCTCCCCCTGCTCACCAATACACTCACTCTCTCGTGCTTCCTGGCCCTGGCATTACCTTACACTGGGGCATGGAATTCCGTTACACTTGACCTTCACAGGGCCAAGGGCCTCTCCTCCCATTGGTGGCCAACTAGGCCATCCTCTGCTACATATGCAGCTGGAACCATGAGTCCCACCATGTGTACTCTTTGGTTGGTGGTTTAGACCCTGGGAGCTTTGGGGATACTGGTTAGATCATATTGTTGTTCATCCTAAGGGGCTGCATACCCTTCAGCTACTTGGTCCCTTTCTCTAGCTCCTTCATTGGGGATCCTGTGCTCAGTCCAATGTATGGCTGTGAGCTTCTACTTCTGTATTAGTGAGGTACTGGCATAGCCTCTCAGGAGACAGCTATATCAGACTCGGGCCAGCCAGCACTTACTGGCATCCACAATAGTGTCTGGATTTGATGATTGAATATGAGAAGAATCCCAAGGTGGGCAGTCTCTGGATTGTCCTTTTTCAGTCTCTGCTCCATACTTTGTCTCTGCAACTCCTTCCATGGGTATTTTGTTCCCCCTTCTAAGAAGGATCAAAGTATCCATACTTTGGTCTTCCTTCTTCTTGAGTTTCTTGTGGTTTGTGGATTGTATTTTGGGTATTCCGATCTTCTAGGCTAATATCCACTTATCAGTGACTGCATACCATGTGTGTTCTTTTGTGACTGGGTTACCTCACTCAGGATGATATCCTCCAGATCTATCCATTTCCTTAAAACTTTCATAAATTCATTTTTTTTAATAGCTGAGTAGTACTCCATTGTGTAAAGGTACCACATTTTCTGTATCCATTCCTCTATTGAGGGACATCTGGGTTGATTCTAGCTTCTAGCTATTATAAATAAGGCTGCTATGAACATGTTGGAGCATGTGTCCTTATTACATGTTGGAGCATCTTCTGGGTATATGCCCAGAAGTGGTATTGCTGGGTCCTCTGGTAGTACTATGTCCAATTTCCTGAGGAACTGCCAAACTGATTTCCAAAGTGGTTGTCCCAGCTTGTAATCCTACCAGCAATCCCAATGAAGGAGTGTTCCTCTTTCTCCACAACCTCTCCAGCATCTACTGTCACCTGAGTTTTTGACCCTAGCCATTCTGACTGGTGTGAGGTGGAATCTCAAGGTTGTTTTGATTTGCATTTCCCTGATGGCTAAGGATGTTGAACATTTCTTTAGGTGCTTCTCAGCCATTTGGTATTCTTCTGTTGAGAATTCTTTTTTTAGCTCTGTACCCCAATTTTAGTAGGGCTATTTAGTTCTCTGGAGTCTAACTTCTTGAGTTCTTTGTATACATTGGATATTAGCCCTCTATCAGATGTAAGATTGGTAAATACCTTTTCCCAATCTGTTGGTTGCCGTTTTGTCCTATTGACAGTGTCCTTTGCCTTACAGAAGCTTTGCAATTTTATGAGGTCTCACTTGTCAATTCTTGATCTTAGAGCATAAGCTATTGGTATTTTGCCCAGGAATTTTTCCCTCTATGCCCATGTGCTCAAGGATCTTCCCCATTTTCTTTTCTATTAGATTCAGTGTATCTGGTTTTATGTGGAGGTCCTTGATCCACTTGGACTTGAGCTTTGTACAAGGAGATAGGAATGGGTCGATTTGCATTCTTCTACATGCTGACTGTCACTTGAGCCAACACTATCTGTTGAAAATGCTGCCTTTTTTCCACTGGATAGTTTTAGCTCTTTTGTCAAAGATCAAATAACCATAGATGTGTGGGTTCATTTCTTTGTCTTCAATTCTATTCCATTGATCCACCTACCTGTCACTGTACCAATCAATACCATGCAGTTTTTATCACAATTAAGGTCAGGGATGGTGTTTCCACCAGAAGTTCTTTTTTTTTGGTTTTTGGTTTTTGGTTTTTGGTTTTTGGTTTTTGGGGTTTTTTTTTTTTTTTTTTTGGGTTTTTTTTTTTTTTTTTTTTTTTTTTTTTTTTTTTTTTTTTCAAGACGTGGTTTTTTTTTTTAGCCCTGGCTGTCCTGGAGCTCACTCTGTAGACCAGGCTGGCCTTGAACTCAGAAATCCAGCTGCCTCTGCCTCCCAAGTGCTGGAATTAAAGGTGTGGGCCACCACTGCCCACAGAAGTTCTTTTATTGTTGAGAATAGTTTTTGTTATCCTAGTTTTTTTGTTATTCCAGATGAATTTGCAAATTGTTCTTTCCAACTCTGTGAAGAATTTTGATGGGGATTGCATTGAATCTGTAGATTGCTTTTAGCAAGATGACCATTTTTGCTATACTAATCCTGCCAATCCATGAGCATGGGAGATCTTTCTATCTTCTGAGATCTTCTTCTATTTCTTTCTTCAGAGACTTGAAGTTCTTGTCAAACAGATTTTTCACTTGCTTAGTTAGAGTCACACTAAAGTATTTTATATTATCTCTGACTATTGCAAAGGGTGTTGTTTCCCTAATTTCTTTCTCTGCCTGTTTATCCTTTGTGTAGAGGAAGGCCACTGATTTGCTGGAGTTAATTTTATGTCCAGCTACTTTGCTGAAGTTTTTATCAGGTTTAGGAGCTCTCTGGTGGAATTTTTGGGGTCACTTAAGTATACTATCATATCATCAACAAATAGTGATAATTTGACTTCTTCCTTTCAAATTCGTATCCCTTTGATCTCTTTTTGTTGTGTAATTGCTCTGGCTAGGACTTCAAGTACAATATTGAATAAGTAGGGAGAGAGTGGGCAGCCTTGTCTAGTCCCTGATTTTAGTGGGATTGCTTCAAGTTTCTCTCCATTTATTTTGATGTTGGCTACTGGTTTTCTGTATATTGCTTTTACTATGTTTAGGTATGGGCCTTGAATTCCTGATCTTTCCAAGACTTTTATCATCAAGGGATGTTGGGTTTTGTCAAATGATTTCTCTGCATCTAATGAAATGATCATATGGTTTTTTCCTTTGAGTTTGTTTATGTAGTGGATTAAATTGATGGATCTCTGTATATTGAACCATCCCTGCATCCCTTGGATGAAGCCTACTTGATCATGATGGATAATTGTTTTGATGTGTTCTTGGATTCGGTTTGTGAGAATTTTATTGAATATTTTTGCATTGATATGCATAAGGGAAATGGATCTGAAGTTCTCTTTCTTTGTTGGGTCTTTGTGTGGTTTATGCATCAGAATAATTGTGACTTCATCGAACAAATTGGGTAGAGTAGCTTCTGTTTCTATTTTGTGGAATAGTTTAAGAAGTATTGGTATTAGGTCGAGAAAACTACATTCTTCCTTCTCCTGGAATGCCCTGTCCTCCACAGGGAGAACCATGCAGATATAATTCCTGATACAGAGGTGGCTGTTTGCTTCATTCTAATGTTTTATGTGTATTGTTATATTAGCAACATCCATATTTGTACACCACAACATGGCTGGGATTCACACCGGGCAGAAAGAGGCATTGGATCCTCTGGAACCGAAGTGGCACAGGGTTATGAACGGCCATGTGTATGCTAGGAACTTAATTTAGCTCCTCTATAAGAACTTCCACTGCCATGGGCAGTGGTGGTGCATGCCTTTAATCCCAGCACTTGGGAGGCCAAGGCAGGCAGATTTCTGAGTTCGAGGCCAGCCTGATCTACAGAGTGAGTTCCAGGACAGCCAGGGATATACAGAGAAACCCATCTCGAAAAAAAAAAACAAAAACAAAAACAAACAAACAAAAAAGAAATTCCATTGCTCTTAACCACGGAGCCATCTCTCTAGCCCTCCAGGATGAGTGTTTTCAGAAGCAGATCTGACTGGAGAAAGGTGGAGAGCAAGCATGTGCTGAGAATATGGCTCTAAGGACACGTGTGTTTGGCCAATCTGGGATAGGGATTTGGGATGCCAACTCTCTCCATATGAGACTATTGTTATGAATACTCAGGATCTAAAGCCAATCTCTGCAAGGATGATTCCTCTAAAGAGCACAATCAGGTGAGATGAGAAGGAGATGGTAAAATGGTTTGAAATCAATGACTCTTGAGCCTGGGAAGCCCTGTGGTAGATGCAGGATCTAATGGGAGGGTGAAGCAAACCCTGACCATTGTGTTCCAGGAGGAGCGACTGTTGGACAGCAGAGGTCACATGATTGCCTGTCTAGTACACAGGCTCAGGAATCCTTCAGAAACTGCTTCAGACTGCTTCAGAAATTGTTCAGAGACATATGGTTTAGTTCTAGAGTCAAATCTAACTTGAACTGTCCATTTGTATTCAGTGCCTGGACAAGAGGTCCCTTAAACAGCTGATGGCCAAGATTAACAGCCAAGCTGATGACCATCTCCTCCCTGCTTCACAGACACCTGAGAAGGCCTCCAGGGTAGAGACACTGGATACGTGGCTGGAGACAGAGAACTTGTGCTTCACATCTGTCACCTGTGGCCTGTGTGAGGCTCATGTGACCACTGTGTCCCTGTGTCTCAGCTTCCCAGTGACAGACAGCACACTTGGGGAACAAATGTTGCAGTGTCTATAAGGTAGCCTTAAATATGAACAAGGCCCTGACTGTGAGGCAGGACGGCTGTTACCATTTACCTGCAGGTGAAGATTCATTAGACTTACTCCCTGTCTTAGTCAGGGTTTCTATTCCTGCACAAACATCATGACCAAGAAGCAAGTTGGGGAGGAAAGGGTTTATTCAGCTTACTTCCACATGGCTGTTGATCACCAGAGGAAGTCAGGACTGGAACTCAAGCAGGTCAGGAAGTAGGAGCTGATGCAGAGGCCATGGAGAGATGTTTCTTACTGGCTTGATTCTCCTGGCTTGCTCAACCTGCTCTCTTATAGAACCCAAGACTTCCAGCCCAGGGATGGCACCACCCACAAGGGGCCCTACCCTCTTGATCACTAATTGAGAAAATGCCCCACAGCTGGGTCTCATGGAGGCACTTCCCCAACTGAAGCTCCCTTCTCTGTGATAACTGCAGGCTGTGTCAAGTTGACACACAAAACTAGCCAGTACAATTGACCCCTTGTCAACTTGACACACAAACACATCACTGTTAAGCCTCAACCCTTATTTTCTTATTCATCCCCAAGATCTAAAGTCCCACAGTCTTTACATATTAAAAGTTCAATCAATTTAAAATACCCAATATCTTTTAAAATTCAAAGTCTCTTAACTGTGGGCTCCACTAAAATACATTCTTCCTTCAAGAGGGAAAAATATCAGGGCTCAGTCACAATCAAAAGCAAAACCAATGTCTGGGATCCAACTCAAGATCTTCTGGGCTCCTCCAAGGGCTTGAGTCACCTCTTCAGCTCTGCCCTTTGTAACACACATCTTGTCTTCTGGGCTCCAGATGCCTGTACTCCACTGCTGCTGCTGTCCTTGGTTGTCATTGCATGGTACTGACATTCCCAAAACACTGCTGTAACTAGGCTTTACCAATAGCCTCTCATAGACTGTCTTCATGGTGTCAAGCCTCAACTCCTTTGCATGACACCTTCAGTCCTGGGCCATCAATTGCAAACTGAGCTGCACCTTCACTTATGGCCTTCCATGGCCTCTCATTGTCCTGAACCTCAGCTGCTCTTCATGATCCCTTCGTGCTGTCCCAAAACACTGCTAATTTCTTAGCTCCAGCTAGCCAGCATCAATGGTCCCAGTAATGCAAAGTTTTCACTTTAGTAGTTCTGGTATCTTGTTAATCACAGCTGATATTTCAGCCCCAGCTAACCAGAACCACAGAATCTTTACAATCAAAACAACATGGTCTTGATAAGAGTCTTTACTCTTCCCTCTGAAATTTCACAAGCCAGGCCTCCATTTCTGCACTGTTCTCAACATAATATTCCAAGCTCCTACAGAACATCCCACAGAGTTCTTAACAGCCAGTGGCTCTTCTAGCTCAAAGTTCCAAAGTCCTTCCACAGTCCTCCCCAAAACATGGTCAGGTTGTCACAAGAATACCCCACTTCTGGTACCAATTTGTCTTAGTCAGGGTTTCTATTCCTGCACAAACATCATGACCAAGAAGCAAGTTGGGGAGGAAAGAGTTTATTCAGCTTACTTCCACATTGCTGTTGATCACCAGAGGAAGTCAGGACTGGAACTCAAGCAGGTCAGGAAGCAGGAGCTGATGCAGAGACCATGGAGAGATGTTTCTTACTGGATTGCTTCTCCTGGCTTGCTCAACCTGCTCACTTATAGAACCCAAGACTTCCAGCCCAGGGATGGCACCACTCACAAGGAGCCATACCCCCTTGATCACTAATTGAGAAAATGCCCCACAGCTGGGTCTCATGGAGGCACTTCTCCAACTGAAGCTCCCTTCTCTGTGATAACTCCAGCCTGTGTCAAGTTGGCACACAAAACCAGCCAGTACACTCCCTCAGGACACGAATCATCAAGAGGACTTATGTCCTCTGTCCATCTCATGGGGACACTGACCTTCCATAAAGTCTCATAAGCCATCAGAACAGTTGGCTGATGGCCTGAGCATCTGTCCAGCTGTGCTCTCCATGCTGAGACTCAGAAGGAGATCACCAGTGATCTGTCCTACCTGTGGCTCTCATGCCAGTGCACTGTCTGGTTCCTTGAGCTAGGATATTCACACAGCTAAATCATCATTCGGCTGTTAGCTCTGATAGGTCAGATCCCAAGACTACGTGCTCTACCCCAGGGCACCTAAAGTCAGCATTCTGGGACACTCTTACAGAGCCAGGACTTCCTGGTTGTCCCCCTTCTAGAAAGATTCCACTCTTTCTGCAGTCAGATTCTCAGGCCCAAGAATCTTCCTCAGGATGGGTTTATGGTGAGAGCCACACAATCTGGGCATATTCTGAATCTATGGCAGAGTTACACACAGAGACACTTAGGCACACACACACATTCACATATGCACACACAGACTCTTTATGTCTCTCTCTGTCTCTCTCTGTCTCTCTGTCTCTGTCTCTCTCTCAGACACACACACACACACACACACACACACACACACATTTTGCCTTCAATAGGGTAAAACATTCTGATATTTCAGATTGTCTACACTGGCTGTGTCCTCTGATGATTCTAAAACTCCAACTACAAGGATGCAGCTGCTTGTATTCTAATGCTAACTGGGTCCCCCAAAAATGTTTGCACAAGAAGGTCTGCAAATGGCTTCTGGGAACCTGCAGTCACTTACTTCTAATTGGTAAATAAAGATGCTGCTGAGATGCCAAAGCTTTTAAGTTTAGACTCCATTTTAGAGAACCTGACCTAAGTTTGAACTCAGGTAAACAGACAGGCTGGTACCTAGCATTAGTTTCCAAGTTGCCCCCAACAAAACCTGAGCCTAGCCTCCAATCTCTAGGCTAATCCCCAACAAGACCAGTGTCTCCAGGTTATTACCACAACAAAAATACACCCCAGGTTACAAGCCCACCCCTTACCTAACGACCACCAATGCAGAGGGGAGCGGAAGTTAAGTTTATGATAGGACTCCCAGCTCCAGCCAATTATGTTAAAGGCTGAAACAGTTCTCCAATTAGATGCTCGCACATGTACTCCCTGCCTCCTGATTACTGTAAAGCCTTTCCCCAATAGAGATTCAGGGCTTGCCCCCCCCCCCAAACCATCCTGCATGATGGTGGTTCGTGGGAGGGGGGAGGGGCCGGAGCTAGCTCGAATAGAATAAAGACCCTGCTATGAGTCTTTATGACCCTGCTATCTGATTGGCTCCTCTGTGTGTTTCTGCGAATCACTAACATTTCCCTGGCACAACATTTTGATACGTTGCCCGGGAAGTTCCCCATGACACAGAGAACTACTGATATGGAAGGTCCTAAAGCCTGCAAAACTAGTCTAGGTGTTTGTGTTTTTACGTTTGTACCGCTGTGTTAAACTCCGTGCTTTTTCCCTGAGAGCTGAATTTGTCTGAGCTTTCCGGGTGAGATCTGTAGAACGGAATGGAGCAAGCTTGTGTAGAGGTAAATGTGGAACTCTTCCAGCTGTGCTGAGATGATTGCGTGGAGCCTGGCGGCTTGTGTTGACATGGTGATTCCTCTAGGTTTGAGCCCTATAAGGAATTTATCTGAGTGTCAGACATTTTCTATGTAGTCTGAACAGGTGAGTACTTGCGCAGTGGGGCAAATGCTTGTGATTTATGTGGCACCTAATTTGTCTGAATGTTGGAAACTTTCCGTGAGATCGAGCTACAGAGTGTAACGAAAGTTTGCGTAAAGATAAGTTCATTTATGTTACCATGGTGATTTTTCCAGGTCTGAGTAAACATTTGTGCAGTACTGAGGGTTGTCGTGTGTGTGTGTGAGTGCCACGTTGTGGTTAGGTCTTGTTACTGCAGGGTATATTTCTTTCTGGTTTTCGTTTTTTGTTTTTTTTTTTGTTCGTTTGTTTGTTATTGCTGGTTATCACTGTTCTCAGATTCTGAGTGACGCCACATTCGTCTTCTGTGAGCGCCACCTCCTGATTGGTTCTTGTTACTACAGGCTGTATTTTTTTCTGGTTTTGATTGATTTCTGTTTCTGGTTGTGCCTTTTTCTAAACAGTGTCACATTCTTTTGGGTACAAGGCCTTGAATTTGTTTCTGTGGCGCGTAGCGATTAGGATAGATGTTCTGAGCCTCCGTTTGGGTGAGCAAGGGCTCAGGGACCAGAGGTGTCTATCCGTTGGGGAGCAAGACGTTAATTTTGTATCCGTGGCGGGTTGCAGTTAGGGATAGGCGTATCTAGGAGCTGTGGCTATGGCAGGGCCAGGAGACCTCCTGAGTTTCGGCCTGGGGTGGGCGTTGGCTAGGGGAAACTGAGAGACACCTACCAATCTGATTTTTTTTTTTTTTTTTGTAGGTGTGCACCACTTTCTGGTTATTTCTCATTTCTGCCTGGTAGAGAGAAAAGGTTGGGCTTGTGTTTTGCATGGCATAGAGAGGTCTTATTCAGGAGTGCCACTTTGTGGCTGTTTCTTGTTTCTGTTTGAAAGACAGGGAAGGTTTTATTTGTGTTTTTATGTGTTATGTTTGTGCTTCTTCTTATATGATGACTTTGAGGAAGTGTGACTTTGACTTGACAGATACATTAACATGAGACAGGCTACGTCTACCACACTCTACAGCTTCCCTTCACCACAGAAGGGGCCAGGAAGCTGATTCCTGGCCCCACAAGGGAGTCCCCCCAATATGCTTGATTCCCCCCAACTCACCCAGACTGGGATTTTAACACCATTGAATGTAAGAGGAGGCTCTTGGCCTACCATCAGGCTCTAATGGCAGGTCTCAGGTGGCTGTGAGACAGCCCACAAATTTGGCCAGAGTATATGATATTAGGCAGAGAGACTAGCTTTATTAATCAGGCAGCACCGGATATTTAGAGAAGGCTCTAGAAGGCTGAGAGTCAGATGGACTTATCGATAGTGACAGAGAGAGTATTTAATGAAAGAGAGACTACGGGGGGGGGGGGGGAGAAGCAGATGAGAGTTCAGACTCAGGACCTGGCCAAGACCCTTTTGGCAGCCAAGGCCACACCAGAAGACTGTAAGAGATGCCTAAAACAGATAGCCTCCGAGGAAGGAGATAAGGGGGCCCCTAAAGATTAAAACTGCCCCCTCCCCAAGCCCAGGGTAACCTTAAAAGTAAAAGAAAATAAATTTCTTCCCAGCGGCCACAGAAAGAAAACAAAAACTGAGGGCCTCTTAGAGGCCCTGAAAACTTTGGACTATTGAGCCTCTGCTAAGAAGGCCTTACTCTGTCAACTACAGGTGACCTCCCTACCCCAGGGGATACATACTCCTACTAGGGGCGCTGGTATCAGCCAATGGCCAGTGTGTCACCAATTGGCAGAAGCCGGCCCCCACCCTATTTACACATCAGTGCTGCAAGGACCTCCAGGTTAAAGGTGATGTCAGCATGACTCATTACCTGGGTTAACTTTTCAGCTGCCCTGCTGCCTGAGCTCAGTCATAGGCCTCTTCATGTCTGCTCAGATGGATGCAGAGGTACCACGGTTCACCAATGGCAACAGCCTCATTCGGGATGGACAGGGATATGCTGGGGCAGTGGTGGTCTCAGACACGAAGATCATATGGGCAGAGCCACTCCTGGCAGGAATATCAGCTCAGAAAGCTGAACTAGCAGCTCTGACCAAGGCGTCAGAGCTGAGAAAAGACAAGAGACACAGATAGATAGCCACATTGCCTTTGCTACCGCCTATATTCGTGCGGCTATTTATAAGGAGAGGGGCCTTCTGATGGCAGAAGAAAGGACTAAACTCCATCCCAGAGGGCAACAAGATAGCCCAGTGGGGGGGGGGGGCCTAGAAATTGGGTCCCTCACGTCCTTGACCCAGGAGATTCCACACTCTCTCGTCAGACATAAGATGTGATCTGGGCTAAAAACTTGCCCATGGGTCAGTGTCTAAGAGATGACAGAGGAAAAGGATCCATTGTTCTGCACCCATAGGACCCCGGAGAATGCCAGTCCTACATCAGAATTAGAAATGCCAATTCAAAATTAGATGAAATCGTTAGGAACTATAACGTCTGTCAATTGAATAAAGCAGTTGCCAATGAAAAGAACCCTGGTACTCAATACTGGAGCACCAAGCCAAGAGTCAATAAGAGTCACCAAGCCAGGAAATAGACTTCACAGAGTTGTATCAGATTGGCTCCTGTGTGTGTTTTCAGGGACAACTAATATTTCCCTGGCACAACACCAACAGCCCAGCCAATAGCTGGGGAGAAGAGAGAGGCAGGGTTCTAGGTTTCCAGGGCTCTGGACCAGGAAGATGAGAGAGAGCTGCCATGCCAGAGGAGACGTGCAGGAGGAAGAAACAGAGTACCATGTAAAAGGACCAGGAGAACAAAACCCCAGAGGGCTGATTGCCTGGGTCAAGAGCAGCTATGAGGGAACATAGAATTTAGTAACTAGTAATCCAGAGCTATCACTGGGAGGTAGATTCTAGCAGCATGGAGGTTAGACAGTTGCCCAACTCGTGCTACTTAAGGCATATTGAAGTATGAAGGCTGCATGAGTGGGTCTTTCATTTGGGAACATAAAACAATGAGATGGGCACACAGGGAATATTAATAATATTAATACTACTACAGGAAGTAAACCATTCTGCGCAAAACTGAAACAAACCCACATAACACCCAGAGGTCCCACGAAACCATTGACTGCTTATGTGGGGATAAACATGTTTGTTCATGTTCAACCTCAGCATTTCCGATTAGAAGGCTCAAAATATCCTGCATCCATCTGAATGATGTTCTCTAAGAGTAGCAATCCATTAGTGTGCATTGTGGGCAGACCTCAGCAGGTATTGATAGGTATCTAGACAAACTGTGTGAGTCTATGGCTGTTGGATGGTTTGTATATGCTTGCGCCAGGGAGGGGCATTATTGGAGGTGTGGCCTTGTTGGAGGAGGTGTGTCACTGTGGGTGTGGACTTTAATACCCTAGCCGTAGCTGCTTGGAAGTAATTATTCTCTGAACAACCTTCAGATGAAGATGTGGAACTCTCAACTCTGCAGCACCATGATTGCCTGGACTTGGCTATACTCCCACCTAGATGATAATGGACTGAATCTCTGACCCATAAGACAGCCACAATAAAATGTTGTCCTTCATAAGACTGTCATTGGTCATGGTGTCTGTTCACAGCAGTTAAACCCTAAGGCAGAAGTTGGTACCAAGAGTGGGATAGTGCTGTGATAGGCCTGACCATGCTTTTGTTTGGAAGCATGCATATTTGGGGACTTTGGATTTGGAAAGCAGAGGAATGCTTTAAATAGGGACTAATAAGCCATCCTAGTAGAAATGTGGAAGACTTTGTTGACGGGAACATTTTGAACTGTGCTGACCTGGCCGAAGAAGTTTCAGAGGAGAAGAATTTCAGTATGTGCTGTAAAGACTGTTATGTGATATTTTGATGAATAATGTGGCTACCTTTTGCCCTAGTCTAAAGGGTCTACATGAGGCTATGGTGAAGAGACTCAGATTAATTGCACTGACAAAGGAAGAATCACAAATTCACATCATAGACATTGTTCTCTGGTTTAGTTTCATGAAGACCATTTTAAACAAGCGTAGCAAGCTGTGAAAGGAACAATATAAAACATATGGTTTTGAAGTATTAAAGAGGAGCCAGGAAGTGAAGTAGAATTGAATTCTATATTCTAGGAGATAACAGATTAAGGGATTTGGGGACAAGATCCTACCCAGCTAAATTTAGATCTAGGCATGGTGGTGAACACCTTTAACCAAAGGACACAAAGCCAATCAAATCTTGGAGTTCAAGGCCAGCCCGAGTCACAGCAGATTCTAGGTGAAGAAAAGCTTATATTCTGGCATGATGGTACATCCCATCATTACAGAAAAAAAACTGCCATTCAGATCTCTGAGTTCAAGGTCAATCTACAGAGCCAGTGCCAGGAAAGTCAAACTAAGGCAGAGAGGGAGTCAGAACACAGAAAGCTGGTAATAGAATAAGGGGCATCATGTTCCAGCCTGAGCATGCAGCTGAACACTTCAGCTTCAGCCATGTGGCTCTGACTTTAGTGTGAAAAATAGAAAGGACTCCTGGGACAATTGATGCTGGTTAGTTAGAGGTAAGAAATGAGCAGTGATGAAGAAGAGACTAGCATCATTGAGGTGAAATCTTGAGGGAAGTGTTTTCTGAGAGCACAAAGAAGCTGTGTTCCAAAGAGAGCCGAGGTTGTACCCCATGTTGCAGCTATAATTAGTAATATGTAAGAGTCACCCAGGTGGTACTGGTTTTGAAGGCATGAAGAGGTCATGAAGAGCAGCTGAGGCTTGTCACTGTGAGAGGTCATGGGAGGCCATTGGTGAAGGTGCAGCCTCAGTCTTAGTCGATGACCCAGGACTTACGTAGTCATGCAAAGGATTTCAGGCTTGTCACTATAAAGAGAGCCTATGAGAGGGTATTGATGAAGCCAACTTGCAGTGCAAAACCCGAGAGTATTGGAGATGCCACTACCATGGGGTGATCATCAACAACGGCAGCAGCAGCAAGCAATGGAGTAGATCAACCTGAGCTTAGAGTGCTACAGAACACAAAGCTGAAGAAGTGAGGCCAACCCTTTGGCAGAGCCCCAGACACTGAAACAAGAAGCTATAACATTGTCACTGCCTTGGAGGCCCCAAGATGTTAGATATGCCACAGCCATGGGCTGTGTGCTGGGAAAAGCTACTAACATGGAGTGGCTCAAGCCCAGGAAAAAGAAGTTTGTTGCAGATATGAAAACCGCTTTCACATCAGACATGGAGATGCAGAGTTTGGAGTCTGCCCAGCTGGTGTCCTGTCTTGCTTTGGGGATTACAGTTAAGTGATTGGATGAGTCTCAGCTGGAACTTTGAACCTTGGACTTTTAAGATTGTTCAGACTGCTACAGACTATGGGGACTTTGGAACTTGGATTAAATGTACTTTTTATTATGCAATCTTTAGGTATCACACTCATAGACTCATGTTTGGACAAGCCTATGAGGGTAAGGGAGTAGAATGTGATGCTTTATATATGCTTGAGCCAAAGAGTGGCACTATGGGAGGTGTGGCCTTGTTGGAGTACAAATGTCACTGTGGGTGTGAACTTTAATAACATATCCCTTGCTAGCTGGAAGTAAGTATTCTGCTAGCAGCCTTTAGATGAAGATGTAGACCTCTCAGCTCTGCTGCACCATGCCTGCCTGGACCCTGCCATGTTCCTGCCTGGATAATAATGGACTGAATCTCTGACCTGTAAGGCAGCCACAATTGAATGTTGTCCTTTCTAAGACTTCCAATGGTCATGGTGTGTGTCCACAGCAATAAAACCACTAAGACACCTGTCAACCTCAGTTCCCCACTTTGTTTCAGTAAAGACTCGAAACTCTATGTTTATTAGGAACAAATGGAACATTTTCTCTTGGGTTACGTTGTGCACCAATAATGAGCTTGGAAGTGTGTGAAGGGTACCAGAAACATGAAAGAATGGATACAGACAATGTGCTGTTATATGCACCATGGAATACTATGCAACTATTAAAAGCAAAGACATCATTAATTTGAAGGCAAATGGATGGAACTTGAGAATATCATCCCGAGGGAAGTAACCCAATCCCAAGATGGCATGCTTGTTATACACTCACTTATAAGTGGATATTAGCCATAAAATACAACACACACACACTACACTACACAGACCCAAAGAAGCTAAACAAGTTGGAAGGCCAAAGTGAGGATGCTTGAATCTCACGAAGAAGGGGGATAACAGATGTAGTAGTCAGCTGGATGAAGGAAACAGGTTAAGAGAGGGGATGGGGAAGAATATAGAGGGGTTCAGGATCAGGTGTGGGGAGGGATAGAAGAGACAGCCAGTTGGACATGAGAATGAATGGAAATCTGTAACAGGCAGGTGTGGGTAGGTGTGGGCATCTCAATGCAGAAATGCCCCCACCCTGCTGTAGCATGAGAGGAGGGGTCACTCATTCACCACAGCCAGGCTGACTGGGAGACTGGTCTTCGAGCTGACTGGGTTGAAGGCCTCACATTGATACTTTCCAGCATCCTCCTTCCTGACAGAATGTATCCTGAGTTGGCACTTAGATGGGGACAGGGTCATCCTCTTTGTGAGCTGCAGACTCTTATTATTGAAGAGCCAACGGATGGAGACCCCAGTGATGTCTGAGAAGCAAGTGAAGACCACTGAGCTCTTTACTGTAACTGTGCTGTCTGTGACTCTTAGGACAGGCTGTGTCGCAAGCTCTGCAAAGAAATAGAGAAGGGAATCAAATGACAGTCATCCTTCAGACAGGTCAACCAGACACTCTACAGCTCACACCTAAGAAAACTTCTGGGGATTAGTAATTGAAGCTGTGACTACAGTCATATCTTGTGCTTTGCATCTGTGATCCATGGGCTGTGTGACACTGATTCAGCCACTGAGGTTGATGTGCCTCAGTTTCCCTGAACTAGGACACACTCTGAGTGAACATTGCAGTGCCTATGACATAAGAATAGGTATGAGCAATGTTCAGACGTGGAGATGAGGGAGCTTCTCACCTCAGCAGCATCTACTCCACTTAGGAGATAGGTAGAGAACTGTCAGCACTGTTTCTTCCCTTGGTGATATTATTTTGGTCTGCGTCTCCTGAGTCCATCAGAACAGTTGGCTTCTGTCCTGGCACCTGTCCACTGAAGCTCAAGACAGTGAGGTTCACAGGTGACCTACCTGACTGCAGCTGTCATGGTGATAAACAGCTCATCCCACACCCTATGGAACTTGGACAGTCAGCAAAGCCTTGTTCCCTGTCAGCTCTAACAGGAAGTCCAATGCTATCCCTATGAGAAGCTCTCTGGGGACAACTAGAGCTGAGTCTGGATCCTTGGCTTCCTGATGCTCCTCTTACTGAATCAGTAGTGAGTTGGACCATGGAGAGGGTGAACACAGGATGAAAGGGAAGATAGCAGGGAGAGAGAGACAAATCCGTCAGTGTTGACACATTTGTCTTTGGTGAAAAGATGGGGTCCTGTAGCCAGAGAAGCTTAGACCCATCACTCAGTGGAGGTGGGTGATCGTGTCGACACAAGTCAGAGAGTGAGCAAATGACCTCCATGCCCTTGGAGCGCCTGACTGTGTGTATCTTCCTCTGTGAGGAACTCTGTCCTCCTGTGTCTCCACCGTCACTGTCCTCACAAGCCTGTTCTCCATCAGAAGACGTGGGGTGCAAGCACACTTTCTCTCACTTCCTCCTCTATAGGCCACAGGTTTTCACCTCCCAACTTCCATTCTGGTCCAGTCAGCAAAGGACCTCACTTTGAGACAGCCTTCCGGGTCATTTACCCCATTACAGTTAGGGCTTCATAGGAAAACATCTAATTTGATATTTCCAGAAGATCCAGTGCCTACACAGGCTCAAAGGCCTGT
>JADRCD010168875.1:0-29196 GCA_019843815.1 Montemys delectorum | reverse complement strand
TCTCTCTCTCTCTCTCTCTCTCTCTCTCTCTCTCTCTCTCTCTCTCAGTGTGTGTGTGTGTGTGTGTGTGTGTTTACACAAATGAGATCAACAATGGGTGAGACTAAGAAAGTGAAGTTGTGAGGATTTTGTTGTTGTCTTTCTGGGTTGGACACAAGCAATGGAGAAGGTTCAAAGTCCCAGCTCCCAGTCTTTCTGGCCTTATTTAAGACTGCTGAGATCTTCCAACTTTTTCTCAAGGATCTGTATTTTTTAGAAAACATATCTTGCTCCTAGGCAGTTTTCGCTTTATTTTAGAAAAACATTTTTTCCTTTTAAATAATTTCAGCATTTCTTATTGAACCAAGCTTAAATCATTAAAAAAATAAAATAAAACATCCTTGATTCTCCAAACTGTTTAAGAATTTTAATCATTCTTTTGTCTCATTTCCTAGCATTACTTTTCGAATGGTTTGTATTTAGGCAAACTTAAAATAGATTTTTGCCAAAACTCCCTCCCACCCTCAATTTTTAAACCCATGTGTATTTTAAGGGTGATTTAATACATATGCTTCTAATTCATGTGCACTTAACTCATCAGAACGCTGTTTTGTAAGACCTGTTTGAAGTTAAGAAGTCTTTTTGGAGCCTTCCTTTAATAAGACTTTTCAAGCCTTTATTCTTAGAAGCAGGAAGTCATATTTTGCCAGAGTAAATGAATTTAAACCCCTGACTCAAGGTTTACATTTAGCCCCAAACTGACAGCCAAGATACTTTGTAAGCTATGTACAAAACCAAGTTCTTTTTGCCCCTAGGAATAATTAGTTTTATTTGTATTGTGCTTTAAGTCAGAAAACTTAGACAAGTCTTTAACTATATTACTTGAAGATTCAAAAGTTGTCAATATTCTTGAAAAGACCTAACTCTAAAAACCACTCTGTATGCACCATAAAGCTCTTAATATTTGTTGATATATTTTACAAATGAGCTGATGAGATGGTTTCCTTAGGACAAGAAACAATAAAAGCTTTCCACATTGAGCCACATATAAGTGATGGGAGGGGCGTGATGAGACATGGAGAGCAATTACTTGCATAGTAACAGATGACAACACCTCTGTGCCTATAAATATAGCACAACAAGGACATTGATGGGTTTTAGCACAGGTCCATGTGTCAGAGAATCTGACATGAAATATAAAGAGTAAAGAACAAAGGAGAAAGATAAGACATTTAACAAGATGCCATTAATGAATGACAAAGACAAGGAAGACAACAGAAATCTCTGAGTTTTAAACCGATGACTCCTTGAGCTAGGATGCTTCTATCAGAATTCACACTTCTGTTGATGGCCACAGCTGCTCCCCTGTTGTCTACTGACACTTTTTAGGCTAAGGAAATAGGCTTACCTTGTTTTTGTTTGCTTCCTGCAAGGCTAGTGAAATCCACAAAATACAGAAAAGCACACTACCTGAGTTTCTTTGTGATGAATAACCCATCACATTTAAACAAAGCCCGTAAGTCTCATTATTGTAAGCCTAACAATAAACACATTTCTTTTTTATTTTTGCTGTTTATTGATAGAAATGAGTGCAGCCCAGTCACTAACATCCAAAGGTACATATGCTTTTTGGCCTGAGAATAAATGGAGATAAAGAATCCTTATTCCCTGGGGGTGTTGCAGGTGTGGCTGCTGTGTACATGCGTGTCAATAGGTGGCAAAAAACAGAGAGGCTGTGTCTTTGCTCAGTGTTCTGACCTATGAACATTTGAATGATTGGTACCCTCACATTCCCTGAAAAAAGCAAGCCTGAGAAGATGGTCAGTCAGGGGTCAGGGGTCCAGGACAGGGAGCTAGACCACCAGTCTAGCGCTACACAGAGCTGGATGGGATCCCAGACTGAGAGTGTACCAGAAATAAGACAAATCTTACCAGGCCAGAGCAAGCCAGAGACTAGAAGTACCCAGCCTGGAACACCAGGCCCCAGGCAGGAGTGAGCCTGAGAAAAATGACCTCCCCCTCCCAACACACACTCATACATGGGACTGTATCTGGGGTTCCTCCAAGAGGAGCAAGCCCAAGACAACCAATAGTTGGCTCTCGTGAGGTCTGAGCAGGAGAGCTAGCCCCAGGTCATCTCCGCAAGAAAGCAACCCCTACTTCTTTTCTGCTGTATGATTGCCTCCCTTTTGCCTTCACCACCTATGGAAGGCAGAAGAGTTGGCCCTGGTTTAGTGAGAGAAGAAAAGCTGGCCCTACATATCACCTGGGAGGCACAGTGGAGCTGTCTCTGGATGTGAGGTTTGTAGGTGAACCCACCCAAAAGGTGTGAGGGCAGCAAAGATGCCCTCCTCCCCTCTCTAGTCCCTCACCACTGATGGCAAGCAAAAGAGCTGGCTGTGAGGGAGTGAGAATGGGAGAAGTGGCCCCGTCTCTTGTCTGCTACAGCAGACAGGCCTAAGCAGTGGGCTGTGATGGCATGGTGTAGATGAACTGACCCTTGCAAGTGATGGCATTGGATGAGCCAGCTGGGGCAGGAGAGCTTGCCCTGATGGTGTGAGTGCAGGAGAGCTGCTTTGAATTGGCCCACCCCATCAACTCCATCAATAAACTGCTAGAGTACTTGAAGGGGCCAGTCCTGCAGATCCTAAACTACAGGATCTCCATGACACAGGACAACAAACAACAGGGTATCTGAGAGAAATCCCAGTGAGATTCCACAGTTGATAGTGTAGGAGAAGACAGAGGCCTTGCACCAGACCAAGAAATCTTTACATCAAACATTTGCAGGCAAAGAAGTATAGACAAAAAGGTATACTTTGGGAGACACTGTGACACGCTAGTTTTCACACTGGGATTTCTCCCACTCAGTTGTGGGGAAAGTTGCATGGGTGCAGAACAGGTACAGGGGTAATGGGAGATGAATGGGCTGGCTTATTGTGCATGATGGGAAATTCACAGAGAACCAATAAAGGAAAGGAAGGGAATTCTTGATGTCTTGACAAAGCAGAAGCAATGACACAGTTCTACAGAGCATCAGGCACTCCTGCAAGAGAGCGTGCACCTCTGGGGTAACCTGCAAGGATGTATATTGAACATCACCTTAGTCCATCCATCAACATTCTCTTCTTGCTTTTCTTACTGCTCAGGAGACAATATCCTCAGGGGGGAGCAAAGATTACATAAAAAACTGTTTATGGTTCTTTGCTTTGTATTCTCTTTTGGTTTTCTATGATTTCTTTCTGATTCTAATTTTTGTTATCTCTCTCTCTCTCTCTCTCTCTCTCTCTCTCTCTCTCTCTCTCTCTTTCTCCCTCACCTCTTTCCTTCCCCTCTTTCTCAACATAGTATATCATTTCCTTATTATTCTGATATTGTATTTACTCCATGCCCTTGTGTTCCCAGTGAATCTGCCTCTCTGTAGCCTCCTCACACTCCATCTGTTCTTTGTCCCCAGGTTCACCTCTTCTGCTTCAGCTAGTCTGCTCTGCTTTTTCTCCAGGACTAGAAGCACAAAGGCAGAAGAAACCTTTTCCTTTTCTTTTTATTCCCTACAATCCACTCTTTCCCAGCCTCCACCAGCACTAAACAGTAAATTAACAGTGGCAGGAGGAAACCCACATTAACCCTTGCTTGACAACAGAGAAGTCAGAAAGAAAGTATAGCTTAAAAATTGCCACAAAAGATAGGCACACATATGCTCAGCAAACCAGCGAGGCCTACCTTACCAGTAGGTGACATTCCCAACTGGCTTCTTACCTGTTAAGGCTTTAGTCATGCTGAGGCATTTGACCTTCCACCGAGTCTCACTATGAGAGTTCATCACCATCCTGCACACCCCCATCCGCTATAGTCAGCAGACCTTAGCAGTAAGCTCGTACTGCTCCCTCTGGGTGAACGCATCCAGACACCATGCTGTCATTGCAGAAGGCTCCTGTTCTGTGATTAGAGCGTGTTTGTTTTTAGAGAGCTTGCTGTCACTAAGAGGAAAGCAGCCTCATTGTCTATTACACACAGAAAGTTTATTCACTTCAGTTTTCAGGCTGAACCTGTGATGGCACTGGTGGAGACTTTGGAAGGTGGTCAGCATACACTGGGACAAATACAATGTATAAGATGAATAATCCTTATAAAAGAATAAGGACACCAGGATTCTCTTTAGTCATGCCTTTGCATGAAAATCACCCGAGAAGCGCACCCTTTTGCCCTCACCTAATACTGAAGACTCAGTCCTGGTTTGGCCTCCCCACCCTCCACAACTGGGACATCTTTGTTTGTTGTGGATTAACCACTGAGATTGTGAGACTTTGTGATACCAGCATGAATGATCAGGGACATTGTGATGTTCCTTGCTGAGCACAGATAGCATCTGTTGACTATCGCTCTCTCTGCGTTTAATCGTCATTGTCGGCTCTCCTGGATTTGGAATCACGTGGGAAACATGGTTTTGGTCATGTCTGTGAGGATGTTTTCTGGGTTTAACTGAGGAGGGAAGGCACATGGTAAATGTAGGAACCCTATCTACTAGGGGGAGAGTCCATACCAAACAAAGTGGGGAATAAAGGAAAGCCACTCAAATGCCAGCATTGCCCTCTCCTTCCTGCTCTATCTGGATGTAACTCATATCTGCCATATGGTGCTTCTGTAGCACCATACCTTCCCTTCATGACAGACTATATCCTAATGAACTGTGTGCCAAAATACCTGCTTCTGCCTATTTCTTTCTTTGTGTTAGGTGTGCAGTGAATACCTGCATTCTATTTCATGAGCATTATTTGTGAGTAGCCATAACAGTCAAGAGCTATGTGGTAAGTAACAGAACCAGGGATGAGAAGAGCCCTGGAATGGGGTAAGAGGCCTGAGGGGAACAGAAACTTCTCAACGGGAAACAATTATAGTTGCAGCTGGTCCCATATAACATCCAAAATAAATGACTAGGATCCATCTCGCAGAATGCCGCATCAGTCTGCTCAGAGGCAGGATCCAGTGAACCACATCTCACCTGTGGGAAATCATTCCTGGTCAAAGCAGTACAGATGGACTAGAGAGCCTCTCCTAAGTCTTAGCATATGTGTGTGCCTGTGGCCCCAACACTTCCTCTGGAGGGGGAGAGACAAAAACATTTATAGAATGATGACAAGTTCCATAGTGAACTTCAAATGGGAATCAACCCAATAAAAATGGCTAACCTGAGGAGGACCTTGTGTTTCTGCCCTTTATTATTCCTGTCAAGCAGAGAATGAGACTTCATAGTAGGGCAAGTTATTTTCTTTTTTCCTGTGTGAGCCAAAGTTTTCAAGCCTCAGTTCTTCTGTGATGTTACTCAACCTGTCAGGATTATTACCTACCAAACACCCCTGTAACTTACAAGATATCATTACAGAATATGAAGAATATTCATCTATAACAAAATGAAAGTATCTGCATCTGGCATGTAGATGGCATAAGGTACATTTACATATTATAACATAGACAGTTTTACTCTAATATTTCATCTTTCTACCTTTCTCCCTTTTCCTTCACTAGTCCTTTCTCATGAAAGTCTTTTAAACTTTCAAATTTTAAACCTAATATTACAACACAGAGATTCTTTCCTGCCAATCTTTTCTCCTTAAAATGATGAAATAGCTGGTGATGCACATTTGCCTACTCCTAAATATTACAAATCATATTAATAGCTATTCAAACGACTGTAACTAATGACTCTGCTTTTACTTTAACATATAACGTCTTTTAATGTTACAGGTTCAAATAGGTGCTACCATCCTAGTTGACATTAAAAATATCACAAGTATTTTTCCCATATGTTGACTATATAGGAGGAAAGGACTATGGGGAATTCATAGCTTTTCATCTTTATTTAAAATAAGTGGAATGAGTCATGTTCGCTAAGTCTTCTACCATCTGCATAACTCCTCACTTCAGGAGAGGTTGCAATGAATATATCACTCAGACATTTTGTCCCTGTGAAAAATACTGAGAGCAACAATTTAAAGGAAGGGAGATTTATTTTGGATCTTTATGGTCAGCTGGTCCCATTGTTTTTAGGCCCATGCCAGAACAGAAACATTATGGAGAAAAGATGTGGTTGACAAAAACTGTTCCCTCATAGACTCTGAAGGAAAGAGTATGCCCACCCCAGAAGGCTTAATCGTTCCTTCCCTTTTAGCCCATCTGGAGCCCCAGCCTGTTGGAACACTGTCCAAGAATGGAGTTCTGCTATGGGAATTCTAAGTGTGTGAGAAAACTCCAGGGAAACAAAACAAAAATCTTGTGACCTCAGTTGTATTTACTTATTTATTTATTTATTTATTTATGTATTTAGTTAGTTAGTTTATTTATTTGCTATTTCTTCTCCCATAAAATACATCCTGTCTGCAGTTTCCCCTTTGTTTTGCAAATGTTTGTTTTAGTTTTTTTCTTATATAATACATCCTGCCCGCAGTTGCGCCTCCATCCACTCCTCCAGTTCCTCTAACATACCTCCCTTCTCCTCCAGATCCATTCCTCCTCTGTTTCTCTTCAGAAAAGAGCAGGGCTCCAAGGTACACCAACCTAACACAGCATACCAAGTTACAAAAGGACTGACTAAGCTATGAAGCACAAACCCTTATATCAGGATGGCACAAGGTAACCCAGTAGGAGGAAAAGGGTCCCAAGCTCAGAGAAAGTCAGAGACAACCCCACCCGCAATGTTCTGAGTCCCACAAGAACACCAAGCTGACAACCACAACATATATGCAGAGGAGCTAGTGCAGATCCATGCAGTCTTTGCGACTGTTGCTTCTGTCTCTGTGAGCCCACTTTAGATGATTCTGTGGGACCGGGTTCTCCTGGTTTCCTTGAAGCACGGACATGTTCTTGGAATGCGCTTTTGTGCTTCTCTGAGACGCAGGAGATAGGAGCGAGTTTGCTTTAGATTATTCACTACAATTGACCATTGTTGTTTTCTCATATGCCTCTACAGAAAAACATGTTTCTGCTACTTGGGATTGTACGCTTTTCTCATATGACTCATCTTAATCTTCAGAGTATAATTTTTCTGAGGCTCTGAATAACATTGGCTCCTGAATGAGACTTTAGACTACCTCATTTTGTAGGCCCCACTGTCTCAAAACTTGCCAACCAGAGCAGTAAAAACTAGTCTCGTACATGATGCCATCCACATTCAAAGGTAAGTCTTCCCCTTCTTAGTTAATGACCATTGAAAACACATCACAGACACGACCCAGTATGGGCTACTCTAACCTAGCTGTTCTCAATCCAATTGACTGTCAATGGCAATCATGATGACCAAGGACTGAACGGAATAGTCAGCAGGTCTTTCACAATGGGACAGTCTTATAGTATTGCTTTTAGTGGAAGGCTCAAACAACTATAAGAAGAAATAGAAAGAATATTGTCTATTTGTAATTCTTTGGCCTTTTATCACTTTTCCTTTACATAAGAAGTCTTGTAAAACTAGGGCTGGAAGTATCAGCTGAAGGAGCATGCTGTCACCTTTGGGAGACCAACCAATATTCCTCTGCAAAGGTCCAGTGAGGTGTCATCCTCTGTTTTGGATTCTTCTCTTGACTGGCTTTCCCTTCTTCTCCATCTCTGGGGAGCATATTGAATAGCTTGGTTCTTAGAGGTCCTACTTTCTTGCACGGAAACTTTCAAAGCATGAAAAGACTTATATTTTAGTTCAGAGAAAAAAGTGGAAAAGCAAACTTAAGCAAAGTCAAGTCTAGGTTTTAAAGCAGATGCCCTTCAACATCCCTCATTGTAACAAATTTTCCTACTTATGGAAGAGAAAAAAAACGTGATCAACAAGATGTTTCTAATTTTCTTTCCTTTTTTTCTTTTTTAGTGGATATTTTCTTTGTTTACATTTCAAATATTATCCCCTTCCCTGGTTTCTGGTTTCCCCTGCTTCCCCGAAACCCCCGATCCCATCTTCCATCCCCCTGCTTCCATGAGGGTGTTGCTCTAACCATCCACCCACTCCCACCTCCCCACCCTTGATTCCCCTACACTGGGGCATCTTTCGAGCCTTCATAGGACCAAGGACCTTTCCTCTCATTGATGTGTGACAAGGCCATCCTCTGCTACATATGTAGCTGGAGCCATGTGTATTTCTTTGTTGGTGGCTGAGTCCATGGGAGCTCTGGGGGATCTGGTTGGTTGACATTGTTTTACTTCTGGTGGGGTTGCAACCCTCTGCCCCCCTTAATTCCTTTAGTCCTTTCTCTAACTCCTCTACTGGGGACCCCTAACTCAGTCCACTGGTTGGTTGCAAGCATCAGCCTTTGAATTTGTAAGGCTCTGGCAGGGCTTCTCAGGAGACAGCCATATTAGGCTTCGTTAAGCATGTACTTCTTGGCATCCACAATAGTGTCTGGATTTGGTAACTGTATATGGGATGGATCCCCAGGTGGGACAGTCTCTGGATGGCCTTTCCTTTAGTCTTTGCTCTACACTTTATCTCCATATTTTCTCTTGTGAGTATTTTGTTCTCCTTCTAAGAAGGACCAAAGCACTCACACTTTGGTCTTTCTTCTTCTTGAGCTTCATGTAGTCTGTCAATTGTGTCTTGGTTATTTGGAGCTTTTGGGCTAATATCCACTTATCAGTGAGTGCATACTATGTGTGTTCCTTTGTGATTGGGTTACCTCACTCAGGATGACATTTTCTAGTTCCATCCATTTGCCTAAGAATTTCATGAATTTGTTATTTTTAATAGCTGAGTAGTACTCCATTGTGTAAATGTTCCACATTTTCTGTATCCATTTCTCTGTTGAAGAATATCTAGGATCTTTCCATTTCCTGGCTATTATAAATAATGCTGCTATGAACATAGTGGAGCATGTGTCCTTATTACATGTTGGAGCATCTTCTGGGTATATGCCCAGGAGTGGTATAGTTCGGTCCTCAGGTAGTACTATGTCCAATTTTTTGAGGAACCATCAAACTGATTTCCAGAGTCCTTGTACCAGCTTGCAATTCCACCAGCAATGGAGGAGTGTTCCTCTTTCTCTACATCCTTGCCAGCATCTGCTATCACCTGAGTTTTTGGTTTTTTGTTTGTTTGTTTGTTTGTTTTTGAGACAGGGTTTCTCTGAATTTTTGATTTTAGCCATCCTAACTGGTGTGAAGTGGAATCTGAATGTTGTTTTGATTTGCATTGCCCTGATGACTAAGGTTGTTGATCATATCATCTTTAGGTGTTTCTCAGCCACTCTATATTCCTCTGTTGAGAATTCTTTGTTTAGCTCTGTGCACCATTTTTTAATAGGATTATTTGATTCTCAGGAATCTAACTTCTTGAGTTCTTTGTATATATTGGATACTAGCCATCAATCGGATATAAAATTGGTAAAGATCTTTACCCAATCTGTTGGTTGCCATTTTGTCCTATTGACAGTGTCCTTTTCCTTACAGAAGCTTTACAGTTTTATGAGTCCCACTTGTTGATTCTTGATCTTAGAGCAGAAGTTACTGGTATTCTCTTCAGGAATTTTCCCCTGTGCCCATGTGTGTGAGGCTCTTTCCCACTTTCTCCCCTGTAAGTTTCAGTGTATCTGGTTTTATGTGGAGGTCTTTGATCCACTTGGACTTGAGCTTTGTACAAGGAATAAGAATGAGTTGACTTGTATTTTTCTACATGTTAACTGCCAGTTGAACCAGCACCATTTGTTAAAAATGTTGTCTTCCCCCCCCCGCCCCCCGCTGGATGGTTTTAGCTTCTTTGTCAAATATCAAATGATAACATGGGTGTGGGTTCATTTTGGGGTCTTCAATGCTATTCCACTGATTTTTCTGCCTGTCTTTGTAAAAACACCATGCAGTTTTTATCACTATTGCTCTGTAATACACCTTGAGGTCAGGAATGGTAATTTCACGCAGAAGTTCTTTTATGGTTGAGAATAGTTTTCCACTATCCTAGTTTTTTTGTTATTCCAAATGTATTTGCAAATTGCTCTTTCTAACTCTGTGAAGAATTGAGTTGGAATTTTGATGGAGATTGCATTAAATCTGTTGATTGCTTTTAGCAAGATGACCATTTTTACTATACTAACCCTGCCAATCCATGAACATGGGAGTTCTTTCCAACTTCTTTCTTCAGAGATTTGAAGTTCTTGTCATACAGATCTTTCACTTGCTTGGTTAGAGTCACACCAAGGTATGTAATATTACTTGTGACTATTGTGAAGAGTGTCATTTTCCTAATTTCTTTCTTAGCCTGTTTATCGTAGAGAAAGGCTACTGATTTGTTTGAGTTAAGTTTATATCCAGCCACATTGCTAAAGTTGTTTATCAGCTTTAGGACTTCTCTGGTGGAATTTTTGGGATCACTTAAGTATACTATCATATCATCTGCAAATAGTGATATTTTGACTTCTTCCTTTTCAATTCATATCCCTTTGACCTCCTTTGTTGTCTAAGTGCCCTAGCTAGAACTTAAAGTACTATGTTGAATAGATAGGGAGAGAGTGAATGGGCAGCCTTGTCTAGTCCCTGATTTTAGTGGGATTGGTTCAAGTTTCTCTCCATTTAGTTTGATGTTGGCTACTGGTTTGCTGTATATTGCTTTTACTGTTCAGGTATGGGTCTTGAATTCCTGATCTTTCCAAGACTTTTATCATGAAGGGGTGCTGAATTTTGTCAAATGCTTTTTCAGCATCTACTGAAATGATATTGTTTTCCTTTGAATTTGTTTATGTAGTGGATTAAGTTGATGGATTTCTATACATTGAACCATCCCTGTAACCCTGGATGAAGTCTACTTGATTGTGGTGAAGAATCATTTTGATGTGTTCTTGGGTTTGGTTGGCAAAAATTTTTTGAGTATTTTTGCATCAATGTTCATAAGAGAGATTGTTCTGAAATTTTCTTTGTTTGGCATTTGTGTGGTTTAGGTATAAGTGTTATTGTAGCTTCATAGAACGAATTGGGTAGTGCTCCTTCTGTTTCCATTTGGTGGAATAGTTTGAAGAGTATTGATATTAGGCCTTCTTTAAAGGTCTGATAAAATTCTTCACTAAACCCATCTTGGGCTTTTTTTTTTTTTTTGGTTGAAGAGACTATTAGTGACTTTCTATTTCTTTAGGGGTTATGGGACCATTTAGATAGCTTATCTGATCCTGATATAACTTTGGCACCTGGTGTGTGTCTTGAAAATTGTCTATTTCATCCAGATTTTCCAATTTGGTTGAGTATAAATTGTTGTAGTAGAATCTGATGATTTTTTTTCCACAGTTTCCATTGCTATGTCTCTCTTATCATTTCTGATTTCATTAATTTGGATACTGTCTCTGTGCCCTCTAGTTAGTCTGGCTAAGGGTTTATCTATATTGTTGATTTTCTCAAAGAACCAGCTGCTGGTTTTGTTGTTTCTTTGTATAGTTCTTTTTGTTTCTATTTGGTTGATTTCAGCCCTGAATTTGATTATTTCCTGTGGTCTACTCCTCTTGGGTGTATTTGCTTCTTTTTGTTCTAGGGCTTTCAAGCGTACTGTCAAGCTGCTAGTGTAAGCTCTCTCCAGTTTCTTTTCGGAGGCACCTAGAGCTACGAGTTTTATTCTTACCACTGCTTTCACTGTGTCCCATAAGTTAGTTTAAGTATGATGTGTCTTCATTTTCATTAAATTCTAAAAACTATTGAATTTCTTTCTTTATTTCTTTCTTTACAGAGTTATCATTGAGGAGAGCATTGTTCACCTTCCATGTGTATGTGTGTTTATTGTTGTTTTTGTTGGAATTTAAGACCAGCCTTAGTCAGTGGTAATCTGATAGGGTACATGGGATTATTTCAATCTACCTGTATCTGTTGAGGCCTGTTTTGTGACCACTAATATGGTCAGTTTTGGGGAAGGTAACGTGAGGTGCTGAGAATAAGGCATATTCTTTTACTTTAGGATGAAATGTTCTATAAATATCTGGTCAATTCATTTGGTTCATAACTTCTGTTAGTTCTGCTGTGTCTCTGCTTAGCTTCTATTTCCATAATCTATCCATTGCTGAGAGTGAGGTATTGAAGTCTCACTATTATTGTGTGTGATATGACGTGTGCTTTGTGCTTTAGTAAAGTTTCTTTTATGATTGTGGGTGTCCTTGTATTTGGAGCATGTTCAGAATTGAGAGTTCATCTTGGTTCATTTTTCCTTTGACCAGCATGAAGTGTCCTTCCTTATCCTTTTTGATAACTTTTGGTTGAAAATTGATTTTTTTTCCATAATAATATGGCTACTCGAGCTTTTTCTTGGGACCATTTGCTTGGAAAATTGTTTTCCAGCCTTTTACTCTGAGGTAGTATCTGTCTTTGTCACTGAGGTGGGTTTCCTGTATGCAACAAAATGCTAGGTCCTGTTTACGTATCCAGTCTGTTAGTTTATATCTTTTTATTGGGGATTTGAGTCCATGATGTTAAGAGATATTAAGTAAAAGTGATTGTTACTTCCTGTTATTTTTGTTGTTAGAAGTCGAGTTCTGCTTGTGTGGCTATGTTCTTTTAGATTTATTGAAAGATTACTTTCTTGCTTTTTCTAGGATGCAGTTTTCTCCTTATGTTGGTGTTTTCCATCATAGGGCTGGATTTGTGGAAAGATATTGTATAAATTTGATTTTGTCATGGAATATCTTGTTTTCTCCATCTATGCTAATTGAGAATTTTGCTGGGTATAGTAGTCTAGGCTGGCATTTATATTCTCTTAGGGTCTGTATGACATCTAAGCAGGATCTTCTAGCTTTCATAGTCTCTGGTGAGAAGTCTGGTGTGATTCTGATAGGCCTGCTTTTATATACTTAACCTTTTTCCTTTCCTGATTTTAATATCCTTTCTTTGTTTAATGCATTTGGTATTTTGATAATTATGTGACAGGAGGAATTTCTTTTCTGGTCCAGTCTATTTGGAGTTCTGTAGGCTTCTTGTATGTTCATGGGCATCTCTTTCTTTAGGTTAGGGAAGTTTTCTTGTATAATTTTGTTGAAGTTATTTACTGGCCCTTTAAGTTGGGAATCTTCACTCTCTTCTACAACTATTGTCCTTAGGTTTCATCTTCTCATTTTGTCCTAGATTTCCTGGATGTTTAGGGTTAGGAACTTTTTGCTTTTTGCATTTTCTTTGACTGTTGTGTCAGTGTTTTCTATGGTGTCTTCTGCCTCTGAAATTCTCTTTTCTATCTCTTGTATTCTGTTGGTGATGCTTGCATCTATTACTCCTGATCTCTTTCCTTGATTTTCTAACTCCAGAGTTGTCTCCCTTTGTGATTTCTTTATTGTTTCTATTTCCATTTTTAGATCCTAGATGGTTTTGCTAATTTCCTTTGCCTGTTTGATTGTGTTTTCCTGTAATTCTTTAAGGGATTTTTGTGTTTCCTTTTTAAGGGCTTCTACTTGTTTACATGTGTTCTCCTGTACTTCTTTAAGGGATTTATTTATGTCCTTAAATTCCTCTCTCATTGTCATAAGAAGTAATTTTAGATCTGAGTCTTGCGTTTTCAGTGTGATAGTGTATCCAGGGTTTGCTATGGTGGGAGAATTGGGTTCTGATGATGCCAAGTAACCTTGGTTTCCATTGCTTATATTCTTATGCTTGCCTCCTGTCATCTGATTATCTCTAGTCCTACCTGTCCTCGCTATATCTGACTTGAGCCAGTCCTTCCTGTAATCCTGGTTGTGTCAGAACTCTTCAGAGTCCTGCTCTCTCTGTGATCCTGTGATTCTGGGATCCTGTGATCCTGAGATTCTGAGTATGTCAGAGATCCTGGGAACCGAACTGCCTCTGGGACCCGAACTGCCTCTGGGACCCTGAGAACCTGGTGTGACCAAGTTCATGGGATCCTGTGATTCTTTGATCCTGGGTTTGTTAGAGTGCCTGGGATTTGAGCCTTCTCTGGGTGCTATGGAACTGCCTGCAGAGTTCACACCTCTCTAATTTTCAAAGTAAGTTATAATGATTTATTCGGTTGATTACTGGAGAAAAACATCAGAGACTTAGAGCTAAAGATTCACTTAATAATATAAAGTTCCATTTACCTAGCATGTCATCCGTTATAAGCTCCAGAACAACTTCTGTGGAAGTGCCTGCATAGGATGATAGTGAAAGATGTGAAGAGCTGATCCAGTTCTCTTATATCTCAGAATGACAGCTTAAAGAAGTTTATTGAAAGCCTGGATCCTCCACATGACAGGACGAAAGCTGTGCCTGAGTGGCCTACCTTCTATGTAGCCTCATTTATACTCAGTTGGGACTTAGTTCCCAAACATTGCCACTGATTCTTATTAAGCCTTGGTCTCCAAAGGTTTCTGGAATTACCAGGAATAGACATCTGCTTTCCAGTATCCCAAGTCTTTCTCACTGAGTGACTTTGGAGTCTCTATGAACTTTTGGAGCCTCAGAAGCTCCCTCAAATATGTTAGAATGTAGGCTTTTTACCTGCTTTGTGTAATGTTTTCTCAAATAGTGATGGGCTATACTTCACTTACTGTCAACCTGCTTAAAATTTACTTTATCTTCTATGTACACACACAAGGAGATATTTAACTGTAATAGTATACTCCGTTTGAAAAAGTATTCATCAAAAAGAAAAGAGGGAAGAAAGGAGAGAGAGAGAGAGAGAGAGAGAGAGAGAGAGAGAGAGAGAGAGAGAGGTGGAAGTGGTTTGAAGAAGAGGACACAGGAGAGGTCAGAGGGTAGAGAGAGAAGGGGGAATGGTTTAAGTTTCTCATGGTTATCTCAAAATAGAAGTTGTATTTCGGTTACCTCTGTTCATGAATGTGTGTACTTAATAATAATGGCAGGAAGGCAGGGCTCTGGCTCTGTTATTCCCTGTCCTGGGAGACAGTTGTGCCTTTATTTCCTTTGTAGCAGTGATTCTCAACCTATGGGTCTCAACCTCTTTGGGAGTTGAATAATACTTTCACAGGGGTTTCATATCTGTATATCAGATATTTACATTATCATTTATAACAATAGCAAAATTATAATAGCTACAAAGTAGCAATGAAATAATTTTATGTTGGGTGGGTCACCACAATGTTAAAGAGCTGTGTTAAAAGGTCACAGCATAAGGAAGATTAAGAATCACTTTTTTTTTTTTAGAGGATCCCATATATGCCATTCTACGTGCCCAAAAACTTATATCACTTTCTTTCCTCAGCCAATTCACATCTTCCCTTCAGACAGGCTAGAACTCAGTATGATGGTTAATCTACATTGCCTATTTGATTGGGATTTAAATCCTCATAGAAACACACCTTTAGATGTGTTTCTGAGAGTGTTTTTTACAAAGGTCTAACCTGAATGTGTGTGACACCGTCATTAAAGTGTCTTCTCAGACTGAATGAAAAGGAGAAAGTTAGCTAAGTACAACATTCGTCACTTTCTGGTTCCCAGCAATGGGTACAATGCGACAATATACCTCAGGATCCTTTGCCAAAACTTCTCTTCAACAATAGTCTAGACCATTAAACTGTGAGCCAAAATAAGCCATTTTTTTTTAAGTTGTTTTCTCAGATATTTTGTCATGGAAGGAGCAAAGCAACTGGTACAACCCAGCCCACTCATCATTATACCAGAGGAAAGCAAGCTGATCTCTAGCCTACCTCATTCTCTGATAACCTTGAATATCCTCTCCTTGAATTAAATAGCCATACTTCTTGCTAATAACTAGCAAGCATTTGATGAGGTGGCTTTTTTGTTGCGCTAGGAATTAAACCTAGGGTCTCCAACAAGTTAGAGGAATATGTTAGCAATAAGCTACACTCAAAAGTCATTGACCTTTTTAAAAAATTCTTCATTGTTTATAAAACACTGTCACATGCTTTCTCCCACTTCATAAGAGAGTATGTATATAAGAAGGTGGGTGTTTCTGTGGTCTCTACCTATTGGGACCTAAAACTGAGCCTGGAATTGACAAGGAGAACCATACATGGTCTGACATCACCAGTGGTCACACTAAGACCTGAACACAGAGCTGGTGACAAATTCCATTATAGCTGTGTCCTACTGCCTGAGACTGTTGGAGAGTGGAGACCTTGTGTGTATATTTTCTTTTTTTACCAGTATGTATTTTAGCCATCTTTTAAAAGTTGTTTTATTTAATCGCTAGTGTAGCTTATGAAATGAGGTTTTTCATATTGTTAGGGTAACTGTCACAGCATTTGATATTTATATTATAGTATTTGAGTATTTGTCACAAAACAAATAAATACTCAGCCAGTTTCAATTTTCATAACAGCCGGAGGCAGTCAGAGTTGATTTAGTAGATAAGAGAGATTAGAAAAAGAGGTTTGAAGGAAAGAGCAAGAATCTAAAATGATTGCAGAAAACACAAAGAGAAGGTTGAGACCTCAAAGTTGTTTTTTCTCAAAGCTTCCTCTTTTCCAGTTAAATATTCTTTCATATTCCTGTAATGTGCTCTATGCCAGAACTAATTCACTACCAGCTTAAAAACTGGATGTGGTGTGAATTTATACTACAGTTATCAGAAAACACCACAAATCAGAGCCTTTTCCTCTAAGAGAAGGTTTACCATGAAAAAATGATTCACTTTTAATATTAGCAATAATTTTTAAAATGATGACTGTCTGAGAAAAGTAATTGGATAAAATAACAAACTAATCATGTATATACTCTTTTAATTTTGTGTGTGTAAGTATGTTATATGTATTTATATGCATCACATGCATCCTTGGTATCCATGGAGGTCAGAGGAGGGTGTCGTGTCCCATAGAACTGGAGATACAGATATTTGTAAGCTGTTCTGTGTGTGCTTGGAAATGAACCTTGGTTCTCTGCCAAAACAAAATGTACTCTTAACTACTAAGCAAGTTTTGTGGCCCCATTTTTGATGTGCCTTTAAAAAAATTAATCAGCACATGTTCACTGTATAAAATTATGGGTTTCACTATGACACTTCTATATGTATACACATTATGACATATGTATGACATACTTTGGTCATATTAAACATTCCTCATTACCCTTATTCCATTTTCTTCCAATAGTTTAAATTTTTTTGTTATTTCTTGCTTGACTTTTGTTTTATTTTGTTTCTTCTTGAAGACAGAGTCTAGCTTTATAGTTCAAGCTAGTCTGGAGAGTCAAAATGTACTTCATTCTGGTTCTTGTGAGGTTCGTACCTCAGTCTTCAAGATATTGACATTATGGGTATGAACCACTATTCTAAGAAGTCTTTTGAAAAAAAATCTCTCTCTCTCCCTCTCCCTCTCCTTCCCCCCCCCTCTCTCTCTCTCTGGGTGTGTGTGTGTGTGTGTGTGTGTGTGTGTGTGTGTGTGTGTGCACTCTTCTCACTTACCTCTTTCTTCTGGATCTCATTAAATAAGTTATATTGGCCTAGAATCTCCTATATAGTTGAGACTGGCTATTCAATCATCCCAAATATTGGGATTACAGGTGTGACCCACTACTATGTGACTTTTTCCTAGGGAGGCATGAACAAGTATTTAATCACACAATACAGGAGCCAACATCTAGCAAAGTAACAATTCCACCAAATTCTGCCTTGATGAATCAATGAATTTATTGGAGGTCCTCCCAGGATAAGAAGTTATTTATAGGAACATGGATGATTCAAAGGCAGCTACAATATCAAAAGAATACCTCAGAATAGGGTGTGGCTCGTGAGAGCTGCATCGCTGCAGCTCCCTGTACAGCTTATAAGCAGCTGGACAGGTCAAAGAGTCTTTGCTCCCGCAGCTGTTAATGTTTATAAAAACCTTGTTATATTAGCTACTTTTCTATTGCTATATACAACTATAACCAAGGAAACTTATAAAATAAAGCATTATTTGGCCTTTTGGTTCCAATGGTTTATAATATGTGATGGCAGAGCAAAGGCATGGCATCAGGAACACCTGTAAGCTCATAAATTGACTGCAAACAGGAGGCAGAGATGGGAACAGCACAAGTCTTTTGAAACATCAAAGCTCACCATCAATGACTCATCTTCTCCAAAACCTTCTATGGATCTTCCCTAAACAGTTCCCTAACTGAGGACCATGTGTTCAAACACATGAGCTAAGAAGGTGAACTCTCATTTAAACCACCACACCTGGAAATGAGGGTTTGTGAATCTTTTAAGTTCTAGGAACTTTCTTTCTAAGACTTGTTTGTTGCCTACTTTCCAAGCTTAGCAAAATTGTGTTACCTCCTGTGTATTAACTGGCTTCTAAAAGATTGGATGTTTCTAAGGGTATTTCTACAAGAGGACCACCACTCACTACTTTATGTCTTATAAGCTTTCATATACTATCTCACAGAAAGCATCTGAAGGTAGAAAACTTGTCATTTGTTTATTGTCCTATTCTATCATGGAAGCTAAGGCTAGTACTTATAGTTCTGACACTAAAATTAAATATTTCTGTGTCCTTCTCCAATGTGATGTCTATCATAGTACAGTCTTTAGAAGAGACAGTACCCACTGAGAAAACCTCATGTTAAAGCAATATTCTCTCTTTGGGGGAAACAGGGAAGCACATGAGTTTTGTGTGTATTTTTCTGAACTAGAAAGCAATTGTGACTTCTGTTGTTGTTTTGCCACTGAGGACTTCTGAGATCAGGAAAACTTTCCCTGAGAAAAGAATCCACATGGCCTGTGCTAATGTTGATTTTTTTTTTTTCCTTTTTAGCCCTACTTTGCCATGGCCCTCCGTTTGTTTTCTTTTAAATGTTAATTTCTAATTTGAAAAGCATGCTTAGAGAATAAACAGTGAGCTCTTCAAGACTATTTTTAAATATGTTCTTGATTGTTTTGTTAAATTGAGTGTGCATATTTTCTGAATTGACAGTTGTTAAGATAGAAGCCTTTTTTTATCCCTAGTTTAGAAAGAGTACTGAAAACATTTTTTTTTTCAGAAGGACCCACCAGCCTCGTAGTGTGTTTCACACATAGCATTGTGGAAGTTAGGACTTTACGAGAGAAGCAAAAATAATGTATCCGTCTAGACCTTCCATCAACGATTTAGTTTAGTGTCCTCAAAGATAAAATGTACAAGACAATTTTTAATAATATTATCTAATTATGAAGTATTGTTACAAACAAAGAAAGTTCCAGTACTGTCATTTAAGACAAGCCTGGACTTCTCAAGAGTATGAGCAAGTTACTCTCTCTCACATTTTCCCCACTGGCACGTGAAAGTGAGAAATCACTCAGGTTTAATAACGCGATGCAGCACATGGAATAGTCATTGCATACAAGCTCTGATGTCAAGAAGGAATTCCATCTAAGATTTTAATCAAATGATGTGAATTCTCATACTGGAATAGGATTGAACAAGAATTAATGAATTAAGTACATGATCTAATTTGTAAACTCATGACTCAACAAGTAGATGGATTAGAACAGCCATCTTAAAATTGCGTATGTGGATTGTGATATTGCCTCCTTTGCATGTTTTTAATACATACTAAAGAGAATTAGTTAGGTTGGGGGATGGTTCAGTAGGCGCTGAACTTGCTGTTCAAGCATGAAGGTCTGTGTTTGAGTTGTAGAACCCTCACAAAGGTTGAGTCTAGGGTTGCTTGAGGTAGAGACAAGTGAGTCACAGAGGCTCCCTGGCCATCATCTTAGTTCAAACAACCAATGTCAGGTTGGTAAAGAACTATGTCTCAGACACTAACATGAATCAGTCTTTGAGGAAGATATCTAACGTTAATGCTTAATCGCCATACATGTCGGTATGGGTGAGAGCAATTGTACACACATAAATTTATACACATGCATACAGCACACACACGTAAGTAAGAAGTAATTACAAAATTAAATTACAGCAATTTTTATTGTGCTGCAGGGACAAATTAAGGTACCTTTAAGTCACCAGGCAAAGTAATGCTAGGGATCCATTGCTGAATATCCAGTCTTTCATTGATCAATACAAAAATTTACAAAATATGTCTACTCAAGGGGGTTATGCAGTCTTAATTATTAACACAGAGCTCAGAAATACAGGAAACTATCATTAAAGTACATTTAGTAGAAAGAATTGGTGTACTGCTCACTGACATCCACAGCTGAACATGGTGGTTTGGGATGCAAAGCCATGTACAGTAGATATTTAATCCATTATGTTGGAATGTTCAAGTTCTTTTGTCTTCCATTAATGTTCTCCAGTGGCAGTGACTAGTTTATAATGTGTGTGTGTGTGTGTGCGCGCGCGGGTATGTTTATCATCTGCAAAGTTACTCCTGTGGGTTGCTCCATTGAGAATAAAACTTTACAAGCTAAAACGTGAATGAAGCCCAGCAGTTGTTATGAAGAGATGGAAAACATCACTCCCTCAATTATAACTCCACACCTGCACTGATGAATTCCAGTTTTGGAAAGAGAAGGAAATGGGAGGCAATTGAAGAAGTTTCTGTATGGACACTATTGGCAATGAGTCATTAGGGCTCACAGTGGCCTTGATGTATCAAAGAAAATCTAAGAGCCTAGAGAAATACAGGAAGTGCATGTCACTTATTTACTGGTTGGAGAGGTTAGAGTGAACGAAATCATGACAGTGTGCTAATAAAATCCATATTAATATCTCTGTTAGAGGTCATCCTCCTATTGAAAAGCTATTTATCTAAAGAAATGAGCACAATTTTATTCTTAAAATGGTGACTTTCAGATCTGCTGAGTGCATTAGGAATTGGTTTAAAAAGTGTTGAGGGATTATATTTCAAGTGAACTCCTTTAATCAACCTTTCAATTCCATCAGAATTTTTCTAAATCTGTCAAATTCAAGCAGCATATATCTGCTTAGAGCCTACTTATTCTACTATTGGTAACAACTGAAAACTCAATCTGCTTTCTGAGTTCTGGCTCCTATTGCCTGCTCCTAGAGCAGATGCCAACTTCTAGGTTTATACAAAGGTTTGTTAACACCAGGCCAGCGAAGTCCCCAGGGCTCTGATCCACATGACAATGAGTGAGTTTCAAGTAGACTAGAAAGAATGCTGTGGTTCTTTTCTGAGATACAACGTGTTTTCCTTGCAGTTTCAATATGAATCTTTTTTGGTAATGCATAAAAAGCAGGGCATAGGTGGGAAAGCCAGAAGGAGAGCAACAGCAGAATGTCCACCCTCATCAATCTGGAGACCTGTGAAGAGGGAGATTGAGGATGTAGGGCAGTCTAATAAAGGACTCACTAGATAGAAAGGCTCCACATTCCACAGCACAAATACTATGATAGCTGTTTTAATTATTCTCCATTCACTCCAAAAATGAGTGATGGGGAAATCTACATGACAGATGGCTAGGTTCCAGTTTGATGACATTAAACGAAAATTACACATATTTTCCTCAGTGCAATAGTATGAGAGATCATTTATGAAAACACATTAAACATTTTCTTGTGGAATGTGTTTGGGCATAAATATTTTTATTGTGATTAGAATGCTCCTTAAAAACCAACTGTCCCACCTTGGTGTCTAGGTTGCTTTTATCTTGTTATAATTGTTAAGATGTTTATATGTCAGTTTTACAGGCTCTATATAATTATGAAAATTCAAATTCTTCTCAGTGGACTTTGATCTTTCCAGGATCTTACTAAACTACAACCCTCTTTTCCACGATTATTACCTCTAAATAGGTATCAACTTCTGTGTGTGTGGGCATATGGCCTTGTGGTCTAAAATCTTGATCTCATAGACATGAAAAGAGGTTTCACCAGAGGTGGGACAGTGTTGGTGGAGAGGAGCATTAGAGAGGTGCTATCTGAAGAATTTCAAATATATAGTGAATAACCCAACACATTAATATTGTTAAAAATCCTACAAAAGTATATTTTAAGTACTTTCTCAACAAAAATAAGAATGGGAAGCAACATAAATGCTAATTACCACGAGTTAGTCATTTCTAGACACACACACATACATATATATTTAAAAAATTATGATGTAAAAATTATGATCTTTAGATCATGATGATTAGAATATTGCTAGCTAATTTTTCTTCTTCTTTATTTATTATTATTTTTTAAATATATTTTTACAGTCCAGTCGTTATCCCCTCCTGGTCTGCCTTCTGACTGTTTCTCATCCCCTTCTTCCTCCCTCATCTCCAAGAGGGTATCCCCACCCCTCCCACCTGACCAGACATCCCAACTCCCTGGGGCCTCAAATCTCTGGAGGGGTAGGTGCATCTTCTCCCACTGAGGCCAGACCAAGCAATCCCCCACTTTATATATGTCAGGGCCCTCATATCAGCTACTGTATGCTGATATGGTCCCGTATCCAGGAGATCCTGGGGTCCAGGTCAGTTGAGACTGCTGGTCTTCCTATGGAGGCACCCTCCTCCTCTGCTTCCTTCACTCCCTCCCCAGTTCAACCACAGGGATACCCAACCTCCATCCACTGTTTGGGTGCAAGTTTCTGCATCTGACTCCTTCTGCTGTTCTTTGGGCCTCTCAGAGAACAACCATGTCAGGCTCCTGTCTGCTAACACACCACAGCATCAGCAACAGTGTCAGGCCTGGGAGCCTTGTCTTGAGCTGGATCCCCATTTGGGCGAGTCACTGAACCTCCTTTCCCTCAGTGTCTTCTCCATTTTTGTCCCTGCAATTATTTTAACCCAATTCTGGGTTAGAGTTTTTGACTATGGGATGGAAACCCCATCCCTCCACTTGATGCCCTGTCTTTCTACTGGAGATGGACTCTACAAGTTCCCTCTCCCCACTGTTGGGCTTTTCATCTAAGGTCCCTCCCTTTCAATCCTGAGAAGCTCTCAACTTCCAGGTTTCTGGTACATTCTAGAGGGTCTTTCTACCTCCTACCTCCCCATGTATAGCTCTGTTGGGTTTTTCTTTTGTGGAGAATTTGTTGTCTATTGGTATTCTCAGCAATCACCAAACTGTTAATATACACAATTATTTAAATAAATCTTGAGAACACTATATAGAAAGCAAACATAAAACGTTATGTGTTCTATGGTGCCATTAATATAATTTTATTATAATTAGTATATATTTGTTGTACAAAATGATAGATTTCATTTTGATATTTTCATATACATAATTATATACTTTTAATATTCCCCCTCATTAGCCACTTTTTTTTCTGTCTCTCAGCCATCTAGCCCCCTTCTCTTTCCAAATAGCTTGTTTTCTGTGCTTATGTCTTATCCCCCTCAAAACAATGATCTCCAGTACCATGTATTTTCTGGAAGTCACATAATTAGGGTCAAGACTAAAGCCCAGTCATACAATGCTTGCCTAACATATACAAGACCCTGGGTTAGAGCCTCAGTACCATAAAATGAGCAAAGAGAATTGGTTTTGTATTTTGAGATAAGATCTTGATGTATACAGTCCAGGCTTGACTGGAACTCAGTGTTTAGCCCAGTCATCCTCAAATTCAGTACTCCAGCCTCAGCAGCCCAAATGCTGGCATTATGAATGTCTGCAACCACATCTGGTTAGGTTCAACTTGTGTTTAAGAAGAGTTTCAAAGGTTCTCAACAATTTAAAATGACTTATTGCATTGCAACTGGACAACTTGTGCTAGGCTCATTAGTGGATGCCTTTCCTTGGTGTTTCTAATGTACCAGCTGTGCCCATGTTGGTATAATTGATCTTTGTGAATACAGTGATGCAGGCTGTTCTTCATCTTGCTTTTGTTACATTGGTTTTTTTTATTATAGATTAGAAGTTGTTTCATATCACTGTACTAAACAGTGTGTATAACCCATATCCGATACTTAAACAATTAAAAACCTTATAAACTCTCAACAAATGTTAGATTTACACATACACACACACAAATGCACTTGCACACACACACACATGCACACACTGTGGTATGTGGGAATACTGTTTAACTTCAGATAGACAAGTTCTTAAAGAGATTATAGGAGACTGTGAACTGTTTACTGGATAAAGCACACTGACATTAGCTCTTTACTCCTCAGTTCTCCCTGACTCATCAGTCAAATATTTGTTGACTTCCCACAATGTGTGCAGAACACTTCTGGTTGTTTAGACAGATACCAAGTAGCATAAAACACTTATAACTTTCAAGAAATTATGACCTAGCCACAGATATATCATTCCCACCTAAAGAAGAAGTGTCTCTTCAGACCAACTGCAATTGGTCCTTTCTCTTAAGTTATCAGTTCAGAAAATGAAACTGTTTTCAGTTATCACTGAGGACATTAATCAAAATCCCAAATTGTGGCAGATTTTCTTTCATTTTTCCTGATTTAATTTTTTTCTATGCAAACCACATAAGATTTACACTGATATAGTCACAGGGAGGAGACACTGACCTGAAACTGGTAAAGTTTGAACAGAGGCTGGCCAGCTCTGTGACCACGAATAAATCACTTCCTGTTTTCAAAACCTCACTTTTTATTTTTAAAAGCAAGAAGTCAAGAGAGAATAGACCATGGAGCCTCCTTGGCAGCTGCAGCAGATGATAGCAAATTTGTTGCCCAGAATATAAAGTTCTTTGAGATTTCCTCTCTGTTAATTAGTCAACCATGCTGACTTCTCAGTAATATATACCAAACACTATCCTTTGAAATGATCATAATCTACATAAATTTCATATGGATATTCTTGGCCAAATTGTCAAAATCATGAGTTATTATGTGCACGTTTGTATGCCTGGATGTGCTTGTGGGTGTGAGTGCATGTATGTGGTTATGGTAGCTAGAGATAGGTGCTGAATGTCCGCATCTATCTATCATTCTCCATATTATTCCTTGAGAAGCGATCTCTCCCTGAACTTGGAGCTCAGCAATTTGGCTGGCATGGTAGGTAGACCTCAGTGATTCCTCCTCTGTCTCTTGAACAATGAGATTGTAGGCATACTGCTAAGACTGTTTTTGTTTGTTTGTTTTACCTTCTGAAAACCTGAATTCAGGTTCTCTTGTCTGCATGCCAAGCACTTTACTGAGTCATCGCAATCAATGGATTATTTCTAAAAAATTCTTCTCTTATATATTACATCCTAAATGCAGTTTCCCCACACTCCTCACCTCCCAGCACACTAACCTCATTCACTTCTTCAGTAAGACTGCACACCACTCCTTCTATTAAGGCTGGACAAGGCAACCCACTAGGAAGAAAAGGGTCCACAAAAGGGGTAAAAGAGTGAGAGATAGACCCTGCCCCCACTGTTCAGAGTCCCACAAGAACACCATGCAGGCTCCTTGAATGTTGGTTCAGTCTCTGTTGATCCCTTATAAACCTAGATTAGTTGGTTTTGGGGGTTTTCTTTGGAGTCTTGGACCTGACTGGTTCCTGCAATCTTTCCTTGCCTGTTGCATTATACCCTAAACTGCCACTGCACTACTGAACTCTCACCCTTGAGGGTTGGGGATAAGGTGTCATGTATCCAACAGCTCAGACTCCAGGGGCAGGTGAGAACACCACACATGCTCATTTATTGGTTCTCAGGGAGCGCCCTTTATAACCTATACCTGTGTCCCATTGGTCCCAAGCAAGCATATCTTCCAAGTGGCAGTTCCCAATTGGTTGTTATTGTCTGCATCAACAATCTTTGGGCTCTCAGCTGGTCTTCAATTAGGGGCTCATTTGAAAGTTGTCTCCTTGACTGTGTGCCCCCTACTTTCACGCGGAGATGGCCACCACTTTGTCAGTGAGGCCTGTTGTTCCTCCTACATCACCCTCTTCCACAGGATTCCCCATATCTGCCTACTGTTTGACTGTGAAGTTTTGCATCTGTTTCTATCAGTTACTGGGTGAAGCCTCTCTGATGACAATTATGCTAGGTTCCTGTCTATGAGTATAGAAGAATACCACTAGGGATCATTTTATTGACATTTTTTTTTCTGGTCTTGTTTTGTTCTATCCTGAGACTCTGGGCTATAGAGTGCCTGGTTCTTTGCCCTCTAGGTAGTTTGAGGCATGGGCTCCCTTGCATGGCATGGGTCTCAAGCTGGACCAGTCATTGCTTGGCCACTCCCATAATTTCTGTAATACCTTTACCCCAGCACATGTTGAAGGCAGGACAAATTGTAGGTTGAAGGCTTTGTGGCTGCATTGGTTTCCCAATGTCTCCACTGGAAGTCTTGCCTGGTAACAGGGGATGGTTGGTTCAGGCTTCATATCCCCCATTTTTAGGAATTTTATATAGGTTCCTCCTTGTAGATTCCTGGGAGTTTCCATTGCACTGAATTTCTACCTCAAGATGCCCCAAGTTGTCTCTCCAAGTACTCTCTCCCTCTGTTCTCCCTCTACCTGATCTCTCATGTTCCTGTCCCCATCCACCCATGTTCAAATACCCTTCCATATCTATTCTATTCCCTCTTTCCAGAGAGATTTATACATACCTCTTGGAGCCCTTCTTTAAGGCAAAGGATACTGTCAATGGGGCAAAATGGCAGTCTACAGAATAGAAAAAGATTTCAATGACTTCATATCTAACAGAACTAATATCCAAAATATATAAATAATTGAAGAAACTAGACATAAACAAACCAAATAATCCAATTAAAAATGGGGCACATATGTAAATAGAGAATTTGTAACAGAGGAGTCTCAAATGTCTGAGATGCATTTAAAGAAATGTTCAACACTCTTAGCCATCAGGAATTACTTTTGAAACACAGAAACTAAAGTGTGGGTTACTCCTCAATAAAACCACACATTTCTTCTTTTTAAAACAAAATTTATTTTTATTGTATTTTGGAAAGTTAAAAGAAATAAGCATATTCTATATATTTTTAAGAAAAAGAAGAAGAACTTTATCATAATTTAAAAACCCTCACTACAATCTGTGTAAGCAAGATAGCCCCATACCTAAGAGTACACGGCCAGCAAGAATTCAAGTCAATTGTTTTGTGTTTAATATTGGGGTTTGTTTTAATTTTCCTTAAATAAACAGAATTAAATGGGTTGAAAAGGTTGGATTATTCAAATCTTAAATAATAAGCAAGCTATAGTTAGGAGAATAGTGTCTAATGGATCATTTCTTCCAACGCTGTGAACTGAAACCAGTTATCCTTGGGATAGTCAGCAACTCAAGAAATGCCCAAGCACTTGCGTTAACTTACCTCTGCCTTCTATTGACATAAAGCTGGCATTTCTTATTCTAACTCTGTCAATTTTAAGCCTCTGGATCACTGGTAAGTATGTTCTGGTCTATGGCTACATGGTCCATGTGCATCAGGAACCAGCTCTTAGGTTGCCTGACTTCTAGTTTATGAGTTAAAGATTCAAACATACAAATTAAGGGAAACCATACAGTGGAGAATAGTATTTAGCTAAAAGCAGAAATTGAAATAACAAAGCAACAGGCAAAAGAACAGCCACATCTTAGACAGTATGCTGACAGCATTCCATACAGGACGATATTTAATCAAAACAATCCCATGAGAACGATGCTACCCAAATTTACAAGGGTTTCTCTGTTTGAAATAGTGAATTGGGTGGGTATATTTAAGAATGAGAGATTTTTGAAGATCTTTAGGGTGAAAAGGGAAAGAAAAATATAGCAGTTATGTCTGGCAACTGGCTAATGTCCAAGAGCAATCAGCAAATTAGTAAATCTTTCCCATGTCAACCAACCTAATGTGCATCTGCAGGGGAATGCTTTAGGCTTTTCCTCAATGATGTCTCCATCAGAGCCAACTGCTGCACTGAAAGCTCCCTAACAAAGCCACAGAACTGAGCAACAACTGCCAAGTTGGCACAATCGTGGCTCCTGGAGGACAGCGACTATGTATTGCTCACAGTTATGCCTCTCCTGATACTCTAAATCAAGGCTTATTCAGGGTAAATTCATCAGAATGTCTTCACATTCGGAAGTTGATATTTAGTACACAGCATCCAACATCCTGAGCAGGGTTTCCATAGCAGAGGTGAAAACACGAAGCTCACTCACCCAATACTTAATCTAAGCGGGGGCGGGGGGGGGCATGGTGGAGGTTCTGTTGTTAAGTCTTAGTGAAATTAATTGCCTGCTCAGAGTTTCATTAACTAAATGACTTCTCCAACTTTGCAGAATAGAGCTTCTGTAGAGGAAGGCGTACTTTGTAGACTGGTACCAGAGTACAACGTCAGATCTGCATTTCAAGCTACTAATTTGTCAAACATGGTAGAAGCTGTCTTTCCCATCTACCCCCTGTGCTGGCTGTTTTCCACTTTCCTTCCCAGGTCTGCTTCCCAGCCTGCCCCCTGTTCTCACCTAAGAGTAACTTGGAAAAAAAAACACATCTCTTAAGTTCCTGTGACTTTAGATTTCTGGCTGAAAGTGCTCACAGAAAGCCCCATTAGACAACCAGGCAGGCACAGAGACTGACAAGTTTGTGTACTTTATTTCTTTCTTCTCATCCTGCAAGCATTCTTAGTCTTGGCTATGTCCTTAACTAAAGGTTTCTGTATTTTCAGGTTCAGGAAATGGATTTTTTTCCTCCTTCATTTCTTTAGACATACAAATTTTCCATCTGTCTGCAAGAGATTGGAGTCTTCCTTGTAGAAATTCTACATTCACACCCATGAAGACAGCCTATAGTAAAGAAACTTTTACTGAAAGAGCCATTTTGAGGATGCCATCTGTTTGTTACTGAAACAATGATGGACAATACTATCAATAATATCATCCCCAACTCTAGACAGAGATCATCCCTAATTCTATCATATGTTTGTATTTTTGTCACTGTTTAGAATTCAAACACACATACACATAAACACACCTACACACTTAAGCACACATAAGCACCCCTACAAGCACACATACACACACATAAACTCACCTACAAACATATACATACACATACATGTAATCATACCTATAAGCACATATACACACAGAAACATACACACACATACACACATATAAACACACCTACAAGCACACACACACATATATAAACACACATGCACACACATAGCTTACCCACAAACATATACATTTAATCATACCTATAAGCCCATACGCACACAGAAACTTACACACATAAACCCACATATACCCACACATACACATATGCACACACATGCACACACAGAAACATGTACACACATAAACACATATACATGCAGAGACACTTATACATATACACATAAACACACATTCGCACATAAACTTACAAACACATACACACATATAAACATTCCTATAGACACATACACGCATACGCACACATACACGCATCCCCTCACATACACACATACTGGTTCAACACTATTGTTTACTTTTTTGCTTTCGACGTTCTCTCAAAAGGCTTTAGTCACCTGTCTCTCTAGCTATTCGTAAACGTGGACC
>JADRCD010168874.1:0-11627 GCA_019843815.1 Montemys delectorum | reverse complement strand
AGAAGAAGAAGAAGAAGAAGAAGAAGAAGAAGAAGAAGAAGAAGAAGAAGAAGAAGAAGAAGAAGAACAAGAACAAGAAGAACAAGAAGAACAAGAAGAACAAGAAGAACAAGAAGACAAAGAGAGGAAATGTAGTCACACCAGAGCTAACGAGAAGAGTGGAGATACTGTGATGGGAACTGGATGGAGAAAACATGCTTTGAAAATTGTCATCCTGGATGGAAGAGTGTGACAATCTTGAGGAAACTGAACATTACTCTTCTGTCTCCCATTGGGCAAGAGCAAACTTCATGAGAAGCAGTAGAACCTTTCCTGTGGTCCTTATCTGTTGACTGTCCCCCAACCCCGAAGCAAAATACAGACTGTAGAGTAATCTGGAAGGGAATCGAGGAGGCTGATCATTGTAAGGTAGGTAAGGTACTCTGTGAGATGTTCATGCTGCAGAAACAGCTTCAGGTCAGCAAACCATTGTAAAATCAGGCCAGTTACCCATTGTAGCTGTACTTTTCCTGCATTTATTTTTAACTAAAACGAAAGCAAAAGTAGTCTTCAGGACACATATGCAATGACAAGGTATGGAAGATCCATGGGAGCTTTTAACTGTACAATATTAGGTCAACTGGGGGTGAATTGGGCACCTTATTGCACTGTCTTTCACCCCAGGTCTGCCTTCATATGAGGAGTCCAGAATCACATTTGCATTAATGGAGTATTTCCTCTCATAAGGGAATGCATTTCTTAAATGCAATAAAATCTTCTTGTATCAGTCTTTTTCTTTCTTTCCTTTTTAAAATAATGTGGAGAGAATGCTTCAACTGAGTTCACTGTGGCTTGCCTGCAATGTCCATGTTTTTCAAATACTACCACCTTCAATTTAAATTTGACTAAATCATGTTTTTAGTCCTATGGAAATTCTCTTTATCATCTATATTCAACTTAAGTAGATAACAATTTAACATATCTGGCTAAAGAAAGTATTGATTTCTAAATAAACTTGAGAATAGAAGATTTTATATACATTGATTTTTATCACTCCACAGATGTGAAGTATATTTTTGATTCTTAAAATTGGCACATTGGCATAGCAAATGGATGCCATAAAAAAAGTGTGTATAGAATAGAAAGCATTGCTTTGTTTTCTGACAAAGAAACATTGGTCATCAAACAGGAAAGTCTAATCAGTGGGCTCTTGACTAAAACTAATAGCTTAAAAATTAGTTGACCTGGAGCTGGAGAGATGGATTGACAAATAAGAGCACTGGCTGCCATTTCAGGGCACTAGAGTTCTATTCTCAGCAGCCACAATACTGGTCAGGGTACTGAGCACTCTCTGCTAGCCTCTGAGTATACTAGGCTTGCACACAGTGCACATATATGCAAACAAAACTGTCACACACATAAAAGAATTTTTAAAAAGAAGTAGACCATGCATAAAAATGATTGAACTCAATGATTGTTATCCCAAGCAACATTCACATCTTTGCATACTATAGAATATTAAACTTGAAAATGTGGAATTGTATGACAAATAATTGTGTGGCTAGCTAATGTGTTTTATGTGAAGAAATGAATAACTTTCAGTGAAAAAGCATATATTCATTTCAGTATTTTATGTCACAGTTGGGTTAAATTTTGTCACAGATGGGACTATAGTGAGAATTTTGGTGTCTTAATAAATACAGTCATGTGATTATGTTTTAATTTTAATCTCAGTTGTGGGATATGGGGTTGGTTCAGATTGTCCACAGCCACTAACTACGATTTGTCTAGTGCTCTAGGAGAGGTGTGATTTTTTGCCAGCTGCAGCTAGTTTACATTTGGAGTTCTGGGGACTCTTGAGAGGGTATAAATGTTAGAGCTGGAGAGTGTAAGATTTAATTAAGGGAGCACACAAGCTAATTGTGTTTCAGGGAGTTAACTATGTCCCAATGAAACATTTCTGAGAAGACAAGGTTAAAGACATACATGATTTCCCACAGTTTCTCAGAGGTGATGGTCAAAAGTATGGGCTCTGGAATTCTAACCTTGTGCATTGTGTTGAAGTGAAAATTTCTAGTTTCTTTGCAGACTCAGTTGTGTCATGTTATGTTTTTCTGTAAACTGCCTTATGAGAGGATTTTTTTTTGCTGAAGTACACACTTGGGAGGATGTTTTTCTGAGAACAGATACTTGATGTTTTTCTAGAAACAGGCCTGTAAAAGGGGGCATGTGATGTTTTGCTAGAGCAGGTGCTTGAGAGAACATGTGATGTTTAGAAAGTGTATAAATATAACCCACCAGACAGCAGATGATGCTGTGTGGCATTGGTTCGCCTTGCCACCCTTTGCTGGTCTTTATTTGTCATGACTTTTTAGAAAGAAACTCCACTTCTGGTGGTGCTCCAGTGGCTTCTTGAAACTTCTGCTGACCTGGGCTATAGGCAAAGCCTCACAGTTTCATCTGGATTTATTTGTTGTTGCTGATTAGTGAGTGTCATTTTGTGAGTGGATTGAGCTGTTGCTGCTGATTCATGTGAAACAGCTGATATCCTGACAATGCAGATGGAATTTGCTCCCCAAAACTATTTCTAAACATGTCCACATCTTCCTTTGCCCTACTGACTTTTCCTTTCCACTACCTCTGGAGGGTGGTTGTCTAGTAGGGAGGTTAAAGCATTTGAACACTCTTATTAAAAGTAGGTTTTGAAAAATATAAGCCTACATTGTGCAGTCAATTATTTCCTTCCACCACGTGGGTTCCAGGGATTAAAGTTAGGTCATCGAGCTTTCTGGAAGGTGTCTTCCACCTCTGAGCCATCTCACTAGCCCCTGACTTCACATGCCTAAATCCTGGTTCTTTACCCTGAGTAGTCACAGTAGCCGAGGAAACCACTATGCGTGTCTTTGGTTCACTGCTCTAATTTGTGTGAGGGGCATTTACAAGTGACTTTAAAGTAAGGGCAAATAGAGCTGTCAAAGTCTGTATATTCTTAGAATAGTGTGTAGCATGTTATAATGCTCCATTAGCTATTATTATTTTTAAATTGAATATCACTTTACTCACTAACTTATATGACTATGTAGCTTATTTATTGTTAGTATATTTTTGCTTCACACCAAAATATGTTCAGTGTTTCACCTAAATCAAAAAGATTAATGAATATATTTGTCCAGTGAGTATTTATTGACCCTCTAGACAGTATTAGGTACTGTCTAAGGGAAAGAAACATACTAACAGAGACATTGTAGCAGCTACAGTGAAGCTTTAGCTCAGGCAAGAGGATGATCCTCTGAGACAGGCTCCGTGGCAATAGAGTTGGGTCTGAATTCTATAACTGGTCAATCTGTAGGACAAATAAAGCTCTAAGACTGTCTTATTTCTTTCCAGTTTGCTAATCCTGCCTGTTTTATTCTTAGAGAGTCCTCTAAATGATAAAACTCTGGGTCAATTTTTATGAATTGTGCATAAAGGAAAATAAAATATACCAGGCACATGAGAGCTGTGTAACTTAAAATGTGTGGACGGTGTGAGATTCTAAACATTCTCCTTCTCTATTCCTATTGAAATGCCTGGACCTTACGGCATTTTTGATAGGCTTAGTAACAGAGCAGGGCTTGAAGATGAAGCATCTCTAGATCACTACATCACTTCCCATTTCTCTTATGATCCTTTCTAAGTCAATTTACTAAGGACAGTTGCTATGAGTGGAAATAAGATTTACTTGTTTATCTTCACTTAAGTGATTTGCCTGCTCACTCTAATAAATGGAGCTCTCTTGGCTGTGTCATATTCTGTAACTTTACACTTGTGTTCTCTCATGAGCCAGGCCTCCATTGGATCTTAGATACTATTTAGTGGGTGTGGGTCAGAAACTGCAGGACTGTTTTCAGAAACAATATTAAGAATAAGATATCATCTTCCTGCATTTAAGGTTTTCATTATTTATTTCATTTTTGTATTATTATTGTGTGTGTATAAGGTGTGTGCATGTGTAGCACAGTGCAGTATAGGTGCTCATGTTCTATGACATTTGTGTGGAGGTCAGATAACAACTTTTGGGGAATTGGTTCTCTTTTCCTATTTGTTTGAGCCAGGCTCTTTCTAGTTTTTCTGCCATGCTGTGAACTACTGGACTGGCTGTCTAGCTCCCAGGATTTCTCCTGTCTCTACCTCCCATCTCCCTGCAGGGGTGTGTGGATTACAGATGTATACCATGATACCAGGCTTTTATTCTGTGGGTTCCGGGGATCATACTCTGCTCACTTGTGTGATAGGCAATTGCACTTGCCCATCTTTCCAGCCCCTCAGAGCACCCTGGATGGGCTTTGCCATATCCCTGGGATATACCATCAGTGATCATCTCAGACAAGTTTCAGAGTGTGACATGCTCTCAAGGTAGACTGGACTTTTTTTTAAAAGACTTATTTATTTTACATAAGTACATTGTAGCTGTCTTCAGATACCCCAGAAAAGGGCGTCAGATCCCATTACCAATGGCTGTGAGCCACCATGTGGTTGCTGGAAATTGAACTCAGGACGTCTGGAAGAGCAGTCAGTGCTCTTAACCAATGAGCCATCTCTCCAGCCCTAGATTGAACTTTCTAGCAGGGTCTGCCTGTCAGAAGCTCAGTCCTGACACAAACATTCCCAAAAGCATTTCTCCCCAGTAAGATTATTTATCCTCCCTTTCATTGTACTGCTTACTCCCCAGTGTGTCTGCCTGGACTCAGTCCTTCCTCTTTCTCCAGCTGCATATTTAGTTCTCTCCATCATGGTTATGGGGTCACTGTTCTTTCCAAGGAGAAGTGTGCCTGAAATCAAGCTGGAGGAGGAGGAGAAAGAGGAGGAAGAGGAAGGCAAGGACAAAGAGGAGGAGGAAGAAGAAGAGGAGGGAGAGGAGAGGAAGGAGGGGGAGGAAGAAGAGGGGGAGGAGGAGGAAGAGGAGAAGGAGGAAGAGGAGGGGGAGGAAGAAGAATGAGAGGAAGAGAAGGGGGAAGAGGAAGAGGAGAGGGAAGAGGTAGAGGAAGGGGGAGGAGAAACAAAGATGAGTGAGAAAATTTGCAAGACAAATTTCTATCACTGAAGAAGCCAGGGCACCTATGAAAACTAGGTTGTTATAGAATCCCAGGAAAAAATATTCTGAACACTGAGGAAAGGCGAGGAGTTCCATGGCTGAGAAGCTCTTTTGGGATCATAAACTGTGCCCCTTCTCTATCGAGCAACCTGAACAGAAAATCTGTGTCTATCGCGTGGGGCACGGTACTGTGAGTCGATACGATATCTCTGCAAACCCTGAGATGAAGGTCAGAGGAGCAGAAATCTACTCAGGACGGAGGAAGAAGAAAGGGAACGTGCAACCATGGAAAATTGACAATAGTTTTGGCTTGGTTTCAGATTTTGCTCTGATCTGAACACGTCTCTCTGAAATTGGGGCTCTTCGGAGACAGGGCCCTGGCAAACGATTCCACCATGCTGACTCTCACGTGAGTGGAATTAAACAGCTCTTTAAACTCTACAGAAGGTAGCACATTGGCTAACAGTGTGAACACAGCGTTGGTTTCTTCTTTCGCGTGAGAGTCTGCATTTGAAGGCAGAAAGAGACATTTTCCATCAAATACGGAATCTGCTGTTGCCTCCAGATGTGCAAGAAACAAAATTCTACTGTTTATAAATTACCCAGTCTGCTCTCTTACCGCAGGAAAAAAAAAAAAATGGACTAGCCTAGATGAAAACTCAGATTATTGTTTCCTGAAAATTGTAGCCTGGAAAGCTAGCACTGTTCTGATCTGTGAAAGCCGATGCAGGTCTTACAGTCATCATAAAAGGCTGACAGGTGTCTGCTCTTTAATCGTAATTGTTTGAGTCTCATCCATGTGGTTATTTCTTTACAATGTTGAATAGTGATTCCTGGCACTAACATACTATAGTATGTGTCCGCGTACTGTTGCTCCTGGGTCTGAGCGTTTAGGGCTCATACTGCTACCGTTATTTTTGTGGCTAAATATCTAAGAATAAAATTGTGGAAATGTAGCAAGTAGCTTTAACTTTATGTGAAATTTCTGTCTTACATTTCCATAACAATGCATGAGTGTTTGCTTTGAATTTTCGGCAAGCGTATGTATGGATATGCATGCCTGTTTGGGTGTATGTGGTTGGTGGTACCACACTTGCGAAGGGCAGATGACAATTTTGGTTGTTGTTCCTCAGAAGCCAATTACCCTTGCACACACAGCAGGTCTCCAGCCCTGGATAGAGAGTCTCTCTCTAGTCTAGAGCTTACCAAAAAGGTTAGTCTTAGGGTTTCAACGATCCAGCTATCTCTGCCTTCCCAGCCCTGGGATTACAGATCCACAGTGCTGTGAAGTTCAAGCTTCCAGGCAAGCAAGCACTTTGCCAATTGAGATATCCTCATGCTCATGAAAATTATCTTCTTTTTTTTTCCTTTTTTTATAGCTATAGAGTGGTGGTTCAATTTTGGCTGTTTCTTAGAAGCTTCAATATTTTAAGGCTAAGAACGGGATCTCATTTTCTTTATTACTCCTTTTAGTCATGATTGGTGGTTCTCAGAAACTTTTATTTGCTTATTGACTACTGATATTATGGATATTATTATGAATTCATCCAAATCTAAATGGATCATATTTTTTCTAGTTGATTTATTGGAATCCCTTAGTATTTCTTGGTTATTATATTTTTCAGGTATATGCACTAAGAATATGTTTTCCAGCAAAAGGAGTCTCTACTTAGTTTTTAAATGCATGGTTTCATAAGATTTTAGTTTCTAAATACCTTGTAATGAATAGGTATTTTAAATTTTAGTTGTATTGAAGTTATTTCTGTCATTAATACCTTTAATAATATATTTTAATAAATATAAATGTGTATTATATAAAACATAATAGGGCTTTCTAGTTTCAGATTTTATTTATATGATTCATCTCAAATTAATTTTTATGTGTAGTAACAGCTGTCCTGTTCTTGGCAGCTTCAAAATAATATGTGATCTTGTGTGAAATCAATTGATCCTCTTTGCATGGGCATGTATAGTCACTTTCTAATTTTCCCCTTAGATATTATTGCATTGGATTCACCTTGTGTTTAATGTCTAGCTTTTGCTAAAGAAGAAAACAGTTAAAGTTTCTGTTGGGACCCAACACTTTAAATCCCCTGAAAATCAGAGGTCAGGTAAGTGGCTTACAGCGTCATGGGAGCTCTAACTACAGAGGCTGCCTGCCCTGTTTTGTTGTCAATAGTGATAATTGATGTCACAATCACAGGTCCAATGTGTTTGAGGATAATGTGTTTCAGGCCACAAGCTGTATAATGTTTTCTCTAGGAACACAAGCAAAAGTGCCTTTCCTGGTCCTAGGGTTGGGGTCATCACAACTGAGCCAAGAGCTGACATGAGAAAAGCTAACCACAGCTTGCTGTCCAAGATGGTTTTCTGGAAGTTACCTCCTTTGGTGCATCCTGGAGATTCAAAATGGTTTCATCAGCGAGACTGGCCCCTGTAATTGTTGTCTGATAGAGGAGACAGTTTCAAAGGCTTCTTGCTCTTCAAGATTCTCAGAATCCTGTCTTAATTTTAATGGAAATTCTGTTTTAAAAGAGTTATTTATTTTAAGCATGTAAGTACACTGCAGCTGTCTTCAGACATACACCAGAAGAGGGCATCAGACCCCATTACAGATGGTTGTGAGCCATCATGTGGTTGCTGGGAATTGAACTCAGGACCTCTGGAAGAGCAGTTAGTGCTCTTAACTGCTGAAATTCTTTTTTGTTTGTAATAGAGTTCTAGACTGGAAGGATACAAACTTAGCCCATAGAATAAACCTGGTCACTGGCTTGTTTGGTCTAAATTCCTAAGAATGTTTTTATTTGTTTATTTACTTATCTATAACATTTTCAAGTATAAACAAAACAATGTTGTTTATCAATCACTATTACAAGTACCTTACAAATAATAATTTATCTAATTTTCATGATAAAGCTAAAAGATAGGTGCTATTGTTTGTGTGGAAAACATAGGAAAAACTCATAGACTTTGGTATTGACTCGTTATGTTCTTTTTTTAAGTCAAGAAAATATGTTTCCATGCTAAACGGGTAAAAACTCATATAATTGAAAAAAAAATACATTAAATTATGGTCTCTTTGTATTCCTAGGAAAAATCCTCTTTGGTTCTGGTGTTTGGTTTTCGAAAAGTGTCCAATTCTTTTGAAAATCTCTTGACTTGTGTGTGTGTGTGTGTGTGTGTGTGTGTGTGCATTCGTGTGTGAACAACATGTGTATGCAGGTGCTAATAGAAATCAGAGGCTCTTTCAGCATCCAGTCTCTCAGAGCTGGACTTACAGGTGGTTGTGAGTCACCTGACTTGGATGTTGGGAATACAACCCAGTCTCTTAGAAGATCAGCATGTGCTCCTAACCACGGACCATCCATCTTCCCAGCCCCTAACAGTGTCTAATCCTGATCAAACTACACTGATAACAATGAATGGAATGGTGATTCTTTCTAATCATGCTTTATCGCTTTTGTTCAGTAACTTTAATTTCGGTAAACACCTGTTCAGTAAACGCCTTGCATCAGTTTCCAGATACAACATAAAATTTAATGGGTCATCTCACAGATTACCTTGTGCCCCCTAAAACACATTAATGTCAGTATTCATTAGTATTAGTAATAATAATAAACATTAATATTCAACATAAAACTGCAATATATTTTACTCCTCTCTTGGAACTTCTGTAGTGGTATATTGTGGTTATAGGGAAAGGCCCAACACAAAAAATTCCATAGCTCTGAAGGAAAAAGACCATGTTCTTTTCAAACTTCTTATACTTTAAAGTGTGATGGCTAGTAAAATTTAGTTATATATTTTCTTGTTTATTTTCTCTGTGTGTGTGTATATGTGTGTGTGCATGTGTGTGTGTGTGTGTGTGTGTGTGTGTGTTATGCTTGCATGTGCACTTGTGGGTGTGGGATTCAGAAGAAAACTTGGAGGAATCTGCACTCTCATTCTACCACGTGAGTCCTGGTGATCAAACTCACGGCATCTGCTTTGATGACAAGCATCTTAACCCTTGAACCACCTCACTGGCTCTCTGTATATCTGTTGATTAGATGCAGCTACTGTTCGAGACAGCCTATTTTTTTTTTCGTTAGTAGGTAGGTTTTCCCTTAAATATGATACCATATTTCTTAAACAACTAAGCTTAGTAACAACAAGTAAAACCCAAATAGGGAAGAATTCTGTCTATAGAAAATTGGTAACTTGTCCATAGAAGAACTACCATGCTCCCGTACCTGATACTTATTCTTCATTCCCCATGGTTTGAATAGCATAAAAAGAACTTGATTGACAGTATGTCTCAATGGGTAAAGGTACTTGTTGTCAAGCCTACTGAATTGAATTTGATCCCTGCATCCCGTGTAAAGACAGACAGAAAGAACAGACTCCATAGAGTTGTCCTCTGACCTCTATACACACATCAAGGCACTGGTCTGCTGAACCCGCATGTGCATGTGCGGACTCACACACACACACACACACACACACACACACACACACACACCACATCCTCTCTCCCCCACCACCATACATGAAAAGAATTATTAGAGGATCCAAAAGATCCACAGCCATTAGGCAATCACCTCTGGGGATTCGTTGGAAGGCCTTTATTACTAATGATAGAATTTTTAATGCCAACTAATAAAATATGAAGCATATGGCCACGTTATTAGGGAATATAGTCTATATATATGACAAAATTCTGCTATGAGTATTTCTTGAGCCAGAGTCTCTGTAGTCTCCAGGTTTAAATCTGATCTTAATATAATACATGCCTCCCGTTGATGGAGAAGATGTTCCTAGTCACACTGGTACAGCTCCTTTGGATCATGACTACCAGTGTCACATTTTTTAAAATAAAATGTTTTAATTTTCTTTCATCGGAACACAGCAAGCTTTATTTTTAGGACTGAAGATTTAATTCCAACAGGATATGTTTAGAACATTCATGTACTGGCTTTCCGAAAACATCGGGTTTCATCTTATTATGAAAAGTGTAAACAGGTTATAGCTCAGAAACAGGTGCTGTAAGGCTCAGCTCTGAACTCCACAGGCACGTCTTCCAGCTGCGCACAGCAGAGTGCTCACATGTGAGTTTAAATCACAGCGAGTTAGAATCCCTTACCTCTCCACCCACTTTCCCTCTTCGTTAACTGACACTGCTGTGTGGAAGCTGCATTCATATGAAAAATGAAAAGCATCCCCTTCCCAATTTTTGTCAACACATTTCTACAGGAAGCTATATGTCTAACTAAACAAAAGCAGATTTTCCACACAGAAATTTGTATGAATACAATATGAAATGTGATTTAGTATAAGTATATTTATATATTTTTAAAATTAACATTTTTTTTTTTTTTTTAGGTTTTAAAACTTTATTCTGCAATTTAAATTCTCAGTCAGAATTCTGGTGTGTATTAAAATCCACAGTCATTTCTACATCACCTGAAGACTTCTCATTGGCGCAGCTTCTGATCTGTGCATGGAAATTTAGGGTCATGAAAGGCTGTGAATGGATAAACACTCACTTGGTTTATCCTGTTGGGGTCCCCCTGTTCCAAACAACTGAAGATCCAGTCACACGGACACATCGCTGACCCTGACGATCTCTGGAGAGAAGTCACCATCTTTGATCTTTGCGGTTCTGTATGTGAAGAAGAGAATGACTGGACCCCACAATCCTGCTTGTCGTTCTGGTTAGCAAGGCTAGGATTTGGGGTGAAGAACTTAGTGCTCCTTCCTCCTAGAGAGGATGGTGGTGTTCAGAGGAGAATTCAGAGCTTGTAGTAATTATCTTGGCAGCCAAGCACTCGCCTTCCTTGCCGGCACAGGGCAGCAGCTGCAGGGTTAGTAGACAGTGCACCAGTTGCTGCCATCGCTAGGCATCAGCCCACCGGTGATGAGCAAAATAAGATCCACGACCCACCAGTTCCCCAGTCCTCCAAGTGTTAGCAGCTTTCCAACTGCTGTTCCAGTGTGCCCCAGACAGAAGCGGTCGACTCCAAAGCATCCCAGGAAGAACGAGTAGAGAAGCGTGGTTATGTAGTAGTGTCCAGTGTACTTTATACAAGGCTTATTTTCTCGTAGGAAGGTCCTGGGGCTGGCACACTCAATTCCATCCAGGGCTCTGCACTGGACTGCAGTGTGTTGCACATCACTGTAGGCCTGACCCCCAAACTTGAGACAACCATAACCAAGCTCCTGGGATGCAGTTGCATTTCCAACGTGATCCACTGGGGCATCACAATCTACAAACTCGTGGGGTAGGTAAGTGCAAAGGATGACTGGAGAGTTGGGGTCGCTGTATTCCCAGCTCGAGGCGCCTGAGGGAGTGAGATCCAGTTCGGCCCCGTAGCGTTAAACGAGTGGCTCCGAGAGACACAGTGCAGCAGCAGCAGGTTCCCCAACAGCAAGGCCACCTGGCAGCACAGCAATAGGTAACTAACAGGGCAGCCGCCCAGCACCATCTTCCCGGGCCGGTCCTAGAGACCCGGCCTCAAAACAAAGCCAGGCCGCCACAGCCGACCAGAGCCCCGCGCTGTCAGGCCTCTCTCTAAAATTAACATTTTATGAAGCA
>JADRCD010168873.1:0-13777 GCA_019843815.1 Montemys delectorum | reverse complement strand
AGAGAGAGAGAGAGAGAGAGAGAGAGAGAGAGAGAGAGAGAGAGAGACAGACAGAGACAGAGACACAGACAGAGACAGAGACAGAGAGACAGAGACAGAGAGAGAGAGAGAGAGAGACAGAGACAGAGACAGAGAGACAGAGACAGAGACAGACAGAGACAGACAGAGAGACAGAGAGACAGAGACAGAGACAGAGAGAGAGGGAGACAGACAGACAGACAGACAGACAGACAGACACTCTAGGCCTGGCATGGGATTTTAAAACCCCCAAACCCACTTCCTCTAACAAGGCTACACATATTCAAACAAAGCCACACCTCATAGTTCTTCAGATTCTTCAAAAATATAGGCAAAGTAATCTTGAACAGAAAAAAACACTGGTGGAAGTGTTACACTACCTAAATTCAAATTACTTTCCGTTGTTAGGTAGTGGGCAGAGTAACAGCCATGCTGACCCATCAAGAACCTGGTGGCCTTCAGTCTTTTAAGGATCCCATTCTAGTTCAAAGCTATGATATTCTTAGCTCGTATTCAATTCCAGGCAAAGAGACTTGAAGCAGAGTTGGAGATTTTACTACAGGCATTTTAATGTAATTTAGGAGAAAGTTAAAGGAAACATCAGTGATCAAGAAGTAAGACATACACAGATATGAGTATGTGCTCCTCAAAGGGGAATCATAATTAATTGTCTAAGCTTAAGACATGTATGTATGTATGCATGCATGTACATATGTATGTATGTATGTATGTATGTATGTATATATATATTTGTTTGCTCTCAAGTTATACAGAAAAAGTATCTAAGAAATATTTTGATATTGTTTTGATAACTGAGATAACTGACATGGTTCTGAAGGTTCCTTGGGTGGAATTAAAATCTGATGAGGTCAAATGAGAAGCCGTAGATTTACATGAGTAGTTTCACTAAAGTATACGTCCTGTCCCTGGAAATGGCATGTCTGCAGAGAGTCAGCAATTTATAGGTTTATGTCTAGGAAGGAAAAATGGCCATCAGCAGCTACCAATTGCATTTAATTCTTGATTCCTTCCTGGCTAGATGTTTCAGGTAGACAAAGCCCTCATTTGGTATAATATGTCCTTATAATTTATCTGTCTTTCAATCCTGCCTCAATACTACGGAGCAATAAAATCCAAGTCAGCTTGATTACTGGCACCGAAACAGAAATATAAACAGCTGTAGCAGAATAGAGGACCTAGAAATAGACCCACACAGCTATGGCTATCTATTTTTTGACAAAGGTAATCAAAACATACCTTGGGGAAAAAAGGCAGCATATTCAGCAAAGGGCGCTGACAAAACTGCACATCAATCTGCAGAAAAATCTCATTTAAATCTTCAAATGTCCTGCCAAAATTTGTACCAGTTTTCTTTTTAAGATTTACTTTTATATATTTACAGATAGATAGATAGATAGATAGATAGATAGATAGATAGATAGATAGATGATAGATAGACAGGTAGACGGATAGATGTGCTATGAGTGTGTGAGGTGGGGGGAAGCAAGACGGGCAGCAAATGGTCTGCAGATTGAGTTACAGGTGTGAGCTGTCTAAGATGAAGGCTGGGAACCAAACTCAGTTCCTCTGGAAGAGAAGGGAGCATTATTAATAATCACCCCCCCCCCCCCGCAGTCCTGAAATTTGTATCTTAAAGGCAAGTGTGGCTTTAACTTACTGGAGATATGCACTTCATGTTTCTGTTATGTAAACTTTGGAGACATGCGTCCCAGGCCTTTGAGAAAGCCATTCCTAGGCCATGAAGTTGCTAATTTTACTTCTCAAGATGATTTATATAAATGTCAATGAGAAGTGAAAGGACACAAAATAACCAGTTATGTAAAGCAAATGCTGAAATATGGGAGAGAGCAAATTTTTCTATTTTCATTTTCCATAGTGACAATTAAGTCTTTATTTTTTATGTATCTTTCTTTCCAAAAGTAATAAATCAACCTTTATTTTAAAAATCTGCCATATAATTTTTATTTTAGAAAATAACTATTTGGTGTTAGGAGTAGCAGTTCTGAAATACCATAGGGGCAAGGGGCATAAAAGAGACTGAACGATGATTAGGATTTAGAAATGTCTTTTAGAACGAAGTTCTTTTGGGAAGCCTTGGAAACAGCTGTCTTCCTTTTGGGAGAAAACTGTTGTTGTGTCTACCTGGAGTAGCTCAGGTTCGTTACGCTCTAACTTGTAGCTGGGCTACCTTGCACAGAGTTGAAGTTTTCAAACCTGTAAAAGTGCATGGAGACTAAGAGGGAGAAGTTTCACGATTTGAACTGAGTTTGATGTGTATCTGCTTGAAAGATACTGACAGGGACTAGTAATTACCAATGCTTAAATTAGAGATTTGAACTTCGAGATGTTCTAGAGTATGCAGAGAAGTTCCAGGAAAGACACCCTTAAACTCAACCTTCTACAAGGCTAGCTGACTGACTTGAATGTCAGTGTCCTGGAGAGGATGGAATATTTCAATTTCAGAGACAAATTTTATTGAATTATTTTAGGCTCCCAATTTCCACTAATTATGCCCCTTGATGTCTCTGTGAACATTAAGTAAATCCTTTGGAACATATAAACTAACCTCTAGTTTCCACCAACCCAAAGGCAAGAATGCAATCAGAGCAGGGCAGTGGTGGTGCGCGCCTTAATCCCAGCATTTGGGAAGCAGAGGAAGGCAGATTTCTGAGTTCGAGGCCAGCCTGGTCTACAGAGTGAGTTCCAGGACAGCCAGGGCTACACAGAGAAACCCTGTCTCAAAAAACAAAACAAAACAAAAAACAAAAACAAACAAACAAACAAAAAGAATGCAGTCAAATGCATCTGAAGAATATACCTAGATTTCCCCCACATTTCTGTGACCCATCCTCCTAATGTTTCTATCATCTTTTTGAAAAGGTGTCTTGATTTATGACTGTTGCTGTTCTGTTACTGATGTAGCATAAATTGCTGTTCTCCTCTGTGATCCCTTGTCTCAGTAATGACATTTTTCAAAAGAAACTTAAACTGAAACTTGAGGACAAGTTTATTTGAGTCCAAAAGAAAAACACTCCGAGACAGACAGTTGCCCAGAGGAAGGTTAACCCCGAGAAGACACAGAGATGTCACTCAATCAGACCCTTCTGCGGGAATTAGTTTGCCAGGTCTACCTCTCCAGTGGCAGAGAGAAGCAATGGTGGATAAACAAGCAGAGTTTTTTAGACATTCATCAGGGTGGGAACTTTGAACTGATACAAGCTGTTTGAATTGGTCTAGAACTAGATGCTCTTGTCTGTGGTAGTTGAACTTTTGGGGCAGACCTAAGGAGGTCCTGGTATACTGGAATCCATTTAACGAGATTAGGAACACTGAATTTAGGCTTTTGTTTACATGATGAAGATCCTTCTGTTTAGGTGATCAGACTCCTGCTTAGAACATTGTCACCAGCATTGCCATTTTGGGAGGGGCCCCTTTGGATCGAACAGAAAATAGACAGGAGAAGGACAAATACAGCCCCGCCATTTAAATTGGCATAGAGGCCAGACATGTGGCAACCAGCAGCCACATGGCAGGACGAGCTTTTAAGAAAGTAAGAGAGGCCATGGTATCAGCAAAAGCTTACTTCATTCTGAAAGAAAGAGACAGGGAGAAAAGTGTTGCCACCTTCTAAACTAAGACTCAGAACATTGGTCAGGCCCAGCTGAATATCATGTCTGTCCAGGTAGCAGGGAGATGCTAGGGTGCAGGAATTCTTAGAAGGAAAAATACAGCATCTAATTAAAGAAAATTCATTCAGCCTATCGCTTTAGCATGGCTTAATGTCAGTCCATTTTCCTAGGGCTACTCCTTGACCAGATGACTGAAACAGCCCAGCTAGAATATGAGTTCTCCACCCATTCCAGAGTCTCTTCTCCTGATCAGATGTTTCTCTCATGGGTCATTGGTATTCCTAGTGTTCCTTTTACATCATTGTAAAACACCATGAAAGAGCTACCACATTGGAACATGGAATTTGGAGTAAACTGAGCCTGTATAACTGGACCATGGTAACTCATATTTGGCTCCAGAATAAAATATTTTTTTTCTAGTTTGAGGTGAGAGTTATGCTTTGGCATGGACAAGAGGCATATCAACCCTTAGTAACCAGGTGTGTTTTGAGATTACCAAGCTAAACTGAAAATTTAATCTGCATAGAATACAGTTTGTTCTTTGGGGCTGAGAAATTAAGTTTAATTTGAACAGAATAGTATAGATAGTTTATGGGGAACTTAGTTTGCATTGCTTCATTAAAGAAATGCGTTTTATTTTTTTATTTTATTTATTTAATATATATTTATTTCATTAGATATTTTCTTTATTTTCGTATCATACAATATCTCCTTTCCCAGGTTCCCCTCCAAAAAACCCCAAAAAACCAAAAAAGCAAGAACAAGAACAAACCCCTGTTCCCTCCCCCCTCCCCCTGCTCACCACCCCACCCTCTCCTGCTTCCTGGCACTGGCATTCCCCTACACTGGGGCATAGAGTCTTCACAGGGCCAAGGGCCTCTCCTCCCATTGATGAGTGACTTGACCATCCTCTACTATACATACGCTGCTGGAGCAATTAGCCCCACCACGTGTACTCTTTGGTGGATGGTTTAGTCCCTGGGAGCTCTGATGGTACTAGTGAGTTCATATTGTTGTTCATCCTAAAGGACTGCAAACCCTTCAGCTCCTTGGGTCCTTTCTCTAGCTCCTTCATTGGGGACCCTATATTCAGTTCAATGGATGGTTGTGAGCCTCTTGATCTTTGACAAAGGAGCTAAAATCATCCAGTGGAAAAAAAGACAGCATTTTCAACAAATGGTGCTGGTTCAACTGGCAGTTAGCATGTAGAAGAATGAAAATCCATTCTTTCCTATCTCCTTGTACAAAGCTCAAGTCCAAGTGGATCAAGGACCTCCACATCAAACCAGATACAGTCAAAGTAACAGAAAAGAAAGTGGGGAAGAGCCTCTAACAAGAAATGCGTTTTAAATTGCTTTTTATATAGTTTAAAATGGATGAATTACAGATAACAAAGGAAAACGTGTGTCATGTAACTATTTAAAACTTATTAAGAACAGAGAACATAGGACAAATGGCTGTTGACAAGGAGGTAGTAGGGAAGGGCAGAGAATGAGATCTGGGAGAGCTGTAAGAAAGCCTGCAAAACTAGCATAGGAAAGAAATCAATTGGAAAACGAAGGTTAGACATTTCCTTAGCTGACATTAACTCAGATTTCCTTTCTAGGTTCAGAGGCACGTTAGAAGGTGACTTTTTTTTTTTTTAAACAATCCTACAATAATTTATGCCCATTGGATCTGGATATTTAAGGTGCTAATGAGATGTACCATGTATGAAGTTATATGTTGAACAACTACATGTAAAAGAGCACATGGAAATAAACTAATGTTATGCAAATGACTCCAAAAACATGCACAGTGAGTGTTGAAGGTAAGAAAGTCTCCGCACAGTGCTGTTTGAATCTCTGAAAGTTTCCTTTTACTCAGGCCAGATTCCTTACTACTGAATGTGTGTTGTGTGATCTACTGACTTGTACTCCTGCCGTTATTGCAGGAATCTCTGTCCAATTTCTTGTCATAGTACCAAAGATCCTGAAATCTTCTTGGAGTTACCCATTCTATTATCTACTGATATCAATGTAATTTAGCTGTAATTTGTCTGAGTTGTATAACAACCAATACAGTAGTTTTAGAAGGTATAATAGGTTGCTTAATTCTAATAAGGGGAACTCATCGGGGTGAGTGCTAGGTTAAAACAAACTCTAACAGAAATCCCTTACGAACAGTTCTTTCTAAAGAGGTTCAGATGATGGCCTCAAGAAGATTTCCTACAGCTAAAACATTGAGCAGAAATTCAATAAATGGGTTTGATAAGTTGGCATGAGGAGATTGGAGAACGATTGTGGTTCAATCACAGAGACATGATAACCAGGGAGAGGTACATGATCGGTATTTAATGAGCAATGGGAAGCTATGAGGCAGTTTTGAGTAGAGTGGTATGACAGCCTCTTTAGGAAGATGAATGAAACGATTGTGTTCAGAAAAGATTTGAAAGGGGAGGAAAATAAAAACAAGGGCCTGTTTAGTACTTTATGTATTCTAGACATGAAATAATAAGGTTTTATGAAGCTATCGGTGTTAAGATTGGGATATAAAGAGAGCTGATAGATATTGATAAGGAGTAGTGTATAGAGCTTGAATCTCCTTTTAATATATGCAGAAAATCATGCGTCAAATAATGTATTATTTTGAGCAAGAAAGATAAGTAAGGTCTGGAGAAATAAGAGAAGGAACATATTTTGGGGAGGAGGTGATACACTTTTTGACATAACTTTAAGGTGTCAGTTTGTGACTTTAAGGTAACATGTTCAGTAAGAACTTGAAGTCCAGGGTACAGTGGAAAAGGCTGATGCATAACTGAGAGTTGTTCTAATTATTTCTTCACTGTTGTGATAGAACAGCATGGCCAAGGGAACATGTAGAAGAAGGGATTATTTTGGCTTATGGTCAGAAAGTGTGAGAGTCCATAGTAGCAAGGGCAACATGGCAATAGTGGCAAAGTCACAGTGGCTGGCATGGGGTAACAGGAGCACACACTGAAGCTGAGAGTCCATATCGACCCATGAGCACAGAGACGAAAGAGCAAGCTTGAAAAGGTTGACGCTTTTAATCTCAAAGTCTGTTCTCAGTGAAATATTTCCCATGGCAAGGCTACACCTTCTTAAACTTCCCAAAGGTGGCATCGACTAGGGAACAATTCTCCAAAAATCAAAGCTATAGAGGACATGTTTCACTCAATCACTACAATAGTGGGCTTCCTTGCATTAGATTTTTAGGTATGCTGAGTTATTTAAAATAATTAAAGGATAGCAAGTCTAAGTATTAGAACCTAAATTTGATTTGTAGAAAATAGTTTTTTCTTTAAAAAAAAATCTCTAAATAATTATAATTTGTTATTAATATGTATGTCTACATTTATAGTAATATGGTAGGTGTTATTATAAACAGATGCATCACCAAAGAAAATACTTATTATTGAGGAGAGAGGAATTTAAATAAAACACTATTTAAATAAAAACACTATTACCTCCCAATGTATTTGTAAGGCCTGCTTCCTGTTGGTTTTGACATACTGACACAGATCCTAGAGTTATGTCACAGAAGATAATGTTTAAAAGTGTTACCAGGAAATATTATGACAACATGCTTCTGTCCTCGTTTCTAATGACTTTGAAACTTGAATCTTCAAATAGAAATAAAATGCAAGGAGTCACTGATAGGCTGCCTCCAACTTGTAACTAGGAAGATGACTGGTGACATATGGGATGACAAGGACACAGGCCTTGTCTGTTAAATTGTGTCTTAACTCTAGATGACTGAGGAACATTAAAGTGTAAAGTTATATGTAGTGTTGGCTACAATTCTCTGTACCTTTGATAGTCTTAAATACATGCTAGATCAATACTCAGTAAAATATATTTACTTACTATACAGTTACTCAGTTACTCATAATCCCCCAAGCAATAATACAACAAGAGGAAACAAACAACAACAAATAAATGAATAAACTTCCCAAACATTTATCCTCTGTAAAAACCAGGTGAAGCCATCCTAGACTTTATAAAATATATTCATCAGCATCTAGATATGGTGGCATGCTTTGAAAAGTACTTTATTTTTATACCAAGTCAGTAAATTAGAGAATCAGGAACTCACATAGGTCTGTTAAGTTACTTCTCTTGGAATACTTTACATGGTGTTGAGTATCCATTTATGTCCTACATAGTCTACTTTTTTACTGTTATAAGTTTCATTATAAGAAATTTTATATCAGCATGAATTTTCTTTGTTTCAGAATTATATATACCATATCAAAGTTTTAATCCCAACTTACATCTAAGTGAGGGATATTAGTATTTGCATTGTTTTATTGAAAAAGAAATTGAATGTAACTGAATGTTACATTCTCAAAGTCCCCTCTGTAGGAAGGAGTGAAGATAAGCTGCATGGGACTTTATTATGTTGCTTACTAGCAATTACATTTATTAATTTTCTTGCTTCTTGTTTCAAATAAAGCATTAGTTATTAATTTTTTCCTCTAGCACACTTAGTAAACACAACAAATCTTTGCTTTGTATTTAATCTTTGTTGTTATCAGAACTTGTTGGCATCTCCCCCTATTTCTCACAGGTGCTGGAGTTTCCATCATGTTTGTTACAATTTCTAAATCTTCATCAGTGTTAGAGAATATTAGCATATCAACAGTCTCGATATCAAATCTACTTACAGAGTTATTATAATGATCTAAACAGATACTTCATTATGGTTCAGTTTATTCTATGCTGTTTCTCACCTGGGTAAGATTAGGAAGAATTCCTTGTGATCCCCAGGAAGATACAATGTATCTGTGTTGTATGAATAGAGTTTCAAAGCAATTAGCTAAAAGGCAAAATGTCAATCACGCCTTTCTTCTTTACCCCAAGCTAAGTCCCCAAAGTGATTGGAATAACTTTTTCAATTAATCTGTTTGTTGATTTTTCTTTGTATAGGCAGTTCAATAGTCAAACATTATTTTCCTTTTCATATCTCTCATTAATTAAAAAAATTCTTTCTTTTTGAATCCAATACCTAGGTTGTTGCAGACTGCATTCTTTTATTTTCCTAGACTCATAATTACCATGAGAAACAAAACTCTCACATGCAAATTATATTCAATCCCTTTGAGTCTTAACAAACACATCAGTATTTTACATCTAAGGAGAAGTTCAGACCCCAGAGACAGCTACAAAGTTTTTTTTTCTCATACATTTAGGCAAATGTCGTACACATTAAAATTGCTTTATAGATTGAATTTTGGAAAGTCATGGAATTGTTTTCTTTTAATTAACATTAGTGGAATTAAAATCAATGATATTTTATAACAGCATATAGTTTTCGTTTACATAGACCCCCCCAAACAAATCTGATCAACTGACTATAAGGTGCTACATTGATCCAAACCCAGAGTTTGAGAAAGTTTCAAGATACCAACAACTCAAACGTTCCATCAAAGGAGTTTCAAACTTGATCACACATGTGTTTTAATTGAGTCTGTAAAAGAAAACAGAAACAAAACAAAATACCTATCAAACACAAAAGTACATAATAGAATGATTAATCCAGGTTCTCCAGCATGAGTCAACCTTTTGTTTGCCTGTCAACAGTTCACTAACATTAAGAGAGCTCTGTGGCTGTACCCCATATTAATCCTACACTTGAGGTTACAACTTCACAAATAAGCTTTGGTGTCACTAATCCATTGTAAATTAGGAGAGTGCCAGAATTAGAAAGGTTTTAGTTATGTTCAGAAGAGTACTGTGACAGTTGAAGATTAGATCAAAATTTTGCTTATAAAATGGCAGCTGAAATTGCTTGGTTTTATACTGACTTTAAAAGTAAATTTGACAAATGTTCCTTTCAACTTAGGTAGCTTGATTTAAGTAAAAAATAATTGACCTAATCTCTTGAGTGAAAGGGAATTATGCAGTGATTATGAGCAAAATATGTAAATACATACACAATTCCATATTTTATTTTTCTCAGTGAGCTGGAACCTTGGAGTTTGCAATGTGTTGTGTTTTGTAATGCTATTATTTTATTTGTTAATTGCCTTTGGTCCATGTTGTTATGAAGGACAAAATTTTCAATGAGCCTAAGCTATAAAGATGAATCAAAACCATTAAAAATTGATTAGCAAAAAGTTTTAAAAGTGCAAAATACTTTTACAACATGATAAATATTCATCTGATGCTACTTTCTGTTCAATTGCTGTGGCACTCAACAAATGCTAGAAAGACAACTCAAATTCTTGGTTTTGGGTACCTGATGGATTTTCTGTAGATAAAAGATGGGCTCATGCGATGCTCATAGCCATGATACTGAAGTTCATGGCTGTCTGAACAAATGTTTTGTGCTCCAGTCTTGGCTCTGGGGATATCTGAGTGACCAAGTCAGTGATATTTTTTTGTAGAGCTATCGTTTTTAGTTTCTTTTCTTGTTCTTATAATAAAATACTCTGGCAGAAATGGCTATAAGAGGAAGGATTTATTTTGGTTCATAATTTAAGGTTATAGTCCATCATGTCAGGAAAGTAAAGATGATACTTGAAATTTGAGGTGTCAAGCCATCCTGTCCACAGTCGTGAAACAGAAAGGAATGAATGCACATTTCTGATCAGTTTTCCTTTTCTGTTGGTGCAGTCCAGGGTGTCAGCTAGGACATAGTGTCACACACAGGGCCTAAATTTATCCATCTCAATGAACACAATCAAGATAATCCCCAAAGGCCCATTCTCCACTGACACTAGGTCCAGTCTAATTGACAGTTAACACTAACCATCATACACATCCTGAATGGTGTGTAGTGTTATTTCTTTATGTATAATTCCAGACTGTGCTTACAAGTCTATTAGCAGGGTTTTTTTTTGTTTTGTTTTGTTTGTTGGTTTTTTTTTCAAATTTGCCTAGCTTTTATATAATTATCCTGTTGGAATGGAAACTGGCTAGGCTTTGACTTCTTGTTTATAACTTAAAACTGTAAAAAAAAAATGCTTCTATTGCCCCTTCTGTATTACAATAGAATTTCCCCCTTATTGAATTTCTGTTCTTAGCACTTGGCAGGCTAAATTTTTGCTTAAATTGCAGCATGCCTTAGGTCACAATTCCAAGGAAGCAGGGTCTGAAGTAGAGTTTAGCATCTATTATGTGGGTCAGACTGCTCCATATGAGAGAAAGTCTAAGCTATCAGATATATATTAAATGGTGCTTTAGGGACAAACACCTGTCGGAAGAAAGGGGAGAAGACAGAAACAAGCAGAGGAAGATAATGTAGTTTCAAAGAAATTCCACACAAGGCCACAAACCCTGAATGACACTCAGAATGGTCCTGCCTGTGAAACAGCCACTGGCTGTGAGACCCTAACAATGAAGATGAACTTGTTCAGGATAACTCTTTCAATAGAGGCAATTTTGAAGAAGGTTGACAGCTGAGAAATCCCAGGATTTAGAGTCTTCAGACTGCATCAATCTTTTAGTTTAGAGGTTTATTTATTATTAGGTCTTTCTACAACTATTTTTCCAAAGATTGAGAACTCTGGATTTTATGAACTAGGTCTCAAAGTGATGAGACACAATGTCAAGATGGAGCAAAGATATGGGGAGCCAAGGAAGATTGAACGTGTAATGAGTGGATAAAGTACTGAATTCTTTGATGTGGGCACAGCCACATTAAGCATCTGTGTCTCAGACCCATGTGGATGGTACAACTTTCCCCTTACATAAAAGAGTGATTCTGAGGAATGGCAAATCCTCCCTCTGATCCAAGTGTGAATGTTGACCATGCGTGTGAGTACAAGTGGTTATGAATGATGAGTAGAGTAGAAGTAGTAACTGCAGCTTCCCCCTTCAGGAAAGCCTGAGATTGCTCAACTGGAGAGAATGTCTACTGTGACTAGCTTCCCCGTCTGTTGTACCTAATAAACACACTGAGGTTCTAGGCTGCTGAATAGTAGGTATGCTCCATTAGAGGAGGTATATCCCAACTGACCCCAGTTTTTTTTATATGTGCATCTGTTCTTTCACATCCCCACTTCCCCAGTCAGGTTTCCAAAACCAAGGTAGGCAGGACCAAGTACCAAGATACCCAGATTTCTGTGCTTGCTGTAATATGTACTTAGTGTGCGACTTCAGCCAGTACATTGTAACTGTTCCTTACTCAACTATAAGTAAAGTTAAGTAGTTTACTCAAACAGTTGTTTGGTGTTAGTTCCAAAGCAGACACCACCACCCCACCCCAAGTAGCTGCTGTTGGATATAAAAAACAAAAGAAAACAAAAGAAAACAAACAAACAAAATAACCTACTAAACTCAGCATTCCCCAGAATTCTTGTGAAGGAGGTTTTGTTTGTCAGGACTCTGGATAAGCCATTAATTCCCTGTCCTCCACTAATTGTCAGCTACCCCAGGCAACAGACATCTAGTTCCTGATTAACTAAAACAGCCTGCAACAGATCAAAGCCCCTGTGCTAAATCCCAGGCTGTTCTGGCTTGTGTAGCCTCACTCAGCTAACTGACAAGGCTTTTCCTGCCAGCCACTATTTTCTTCCCACACCCTTGAGAGACAGCCCAGAAGTTCTCAGGCCCAAATAAACTGTCTCTCTACTTTCTGAATGGCCCAGTTTGGGGGTTTCACTGTACCTTTGCTTACAATTGTGAGTTAACGTATGTGATGAACAAATATTTATTTGGCAAACACTTTTAACTAAATCTAAAACATTGCTTAGAAAGTGTTAGGTATTTAATTTTCCATTTGCTCAATGAACAAATGATTCAAAGTTGGGCAAAAGAACATAGAGTATATGATTGTATTGACAACATATTTGGACATACTGGAAGTCTCAAACAACTTAAAACATTTCACCCTTTTGATACTTGTTAACATTAGAAGGACATTATTAAGACTGAAGTACCAATACTAGGGCTATGCAATATTTCATAATCATACCCAGGCAAAGTTAGTCATATATATCCACAGGGAACAGAGCTAAAAGAGAGGTTTTTTTGTTTGTTTGTTTGTGTTTTTTTTTTTTTTTTTTTTTGTGGTAGGAGTACCAGAGAAGGAGGAAAAGAAAGTAAGCAAGGAAGAAAGGATGGAAAGAAAAAAAAGAAGAAAGGAAGGAAGGGAGGAAGACAAAACAGAATGAAAAAGGCAGAAAAGAAGGAAAAGAAAAGGGACAAAGAAAGGGCTTGGACTGAGAGGAGATGGGATATTTCACAGAATTTGGGAGAAAAGACTCATTGTGGCCTTTGATTAATAGCCCTGGGATAGAGAGTAAGAAATGTACCTAAAAATACTACCTTTGATTTAGAAAGGTTGATGGGTGAGAACAGTAAGTTATTAAAAACCAAGAATAATTTAAGAACTAATTTTACAGATAATTGATAATGAAATGATCTGATAATAGTGCAAATAGAGTACAAAGGGGTAAAGTTTGAAGAAGCTGTAATTAAGAGGATTAAGGAGACCAGCTGAAAAATAATTAACGAAATCAAGATTAATGGTAACAGAGCAGAACAAGAAACTTACTTCCTGGAGCTAAGACAGTCTTTGGAAAAGGACATTAGATATGGAATTTATCCAAAAATCTACAACGGCAATTAGGAGGCCAACACTCTGTCCTCACAGTGAACCAACTTTTGTCCTCATAGGAGGGTATGGTACTCTAACTGAGAAATCATCCTTTGCTTCGTACAGTATCAGGAAATGTTCTTTGTTTGTTTGTTTTATAATTAGACATGGATTTCCAATGTTTAACTAAAAGCATGGATTATACTCCTACCAAACATATATAAAATGTATTTCTCATTCTAGAAAGCATAATTTAGGTATATGTGAGGATTTTAATAATATAATTAAAGTACTTGGATGGAGCAAATGGTGCTTACTATTCTTTGAATATGCCATCTAAGAGTACTTAAGTAGTCAAAGGACAGGAGTAGGTCTCACACGATATATATCATTTGCTGGAAGTTTTCAGTACTATCCTGTGATCTAAGCAAGAACATTTGAATTGGAAGTCTCTATGAACATGTATGGCTAATAATGAATATATTAATATAGCTCTGAATATCATAGTTTAGTCTATTAATATGTTTATTTTCACAGCAAGTCTATTGCTTATATTCACAGGTTTT
>JADRCD010168868.1:0-10861 GCA_019843815.1 Montemys delectorum | reverse complement strand
TCAGGCATTAGCTTCAAAGATTTGAGATTTTACAAGAGACATCTCAGTGGGATGCCTGGAGATATCACAGCACCCACTGGTGAGTTATTGGACTATTCATACCAGCGTCCTGAGAACAGTCCAAAAACAAAAAGGAAATCAGCCAGGCTAGTGGCCCAAGTTGTCACAAGAGCTCCCTAGAGGCTACCTACTAAGCCCCGGGCTTACTGCAGTACCAGGGATGTGAAAAATAGGTGCAAGAGCCCGGAAGGGGAAGGGAACGAGAGCTGCTTTTGAGGGAATGGTCACCCAAAGGTTCAATGTTGGAAAATGTCAACCCCTTAGTCCCCAGAAAAAGCTGGCCAGGCCCTATCTGGAAACTAGAGGCCCTCCCATTGACCGATCCTACCAATTAATATGCCGGTGTCTGTGTGAGAATTATAGCAAACTGGTAAATAGAAACGTGAAACTGAATGAGTAGGTGTGGGGCTGGGTAGATGCTAGCCCCATGTGGTATATGCAGCGGCTCGCCTGCAGTGGCAGCTCAGCTTGGGTGACGGTGGCAGCAGCAGCAGAGTGGTGAAAGCCTGTGATTCTCGTAGCAACGAACTAAGGGTGCCAAAAGCTCACACACTCACGGCAGCCGTGGTTGCTGACTGTGGTTGGTGGTGTGGCCAGTCCACGTGGCCTGTGATCTCCGCAGGTCCCCTCTGCACACCCACTGCTCCACAGTGGCTGTTGATAGAACCACCAAGTTCCTGGGTTTCAGCACCAAGTGATGTGTTAGAATAGTGGCTCACATCCGCACACAGCACACTAGGCCAAAACAGTTCCACGTGTAAGAGGTTTTATTGGGAGAGAGAGTCTGGGTGGTGGCAGAAAGAGAGGGAGAGAGAGAGAGAGAGAGAGAGAGAGAGAGAGGCTCCCCGTGTGTGTGTGTGTGTGTGTGTGTGTGTGTGTGTGTGTGTGTGTGTATGGGTAGTGACATGGTGGTCACAGGTAAAAGTGGGAGGTGAGCCCAATGGATTCTGGGAATATGGCGGCTGTTGCCTTGGCAACAGGTCTGTGAGGCCCACCCACATGACATCATGGGTTTCAAAGGCCCTGATGCCAACACCCAGTGTATTTTTATCTCTCACACACACACACACACACACACACTCACCACACATATCACACACCATACACACACTCACCACATATCACACACACAAACATATATACACATACCACTCATCACACAGACACACACAAACATACACACACACACACAGAGACACACACACATACACACACATACACACACACACATGTGCACACACACACACACATGCACACACACACACACACACGCATACACACTACTCCTACTCCTGCTCCTTCTCTTTCTTTTTCTTCTTTGATACAGAGTTTCTCTGCGTAGCCCTGGCTGTCCTGTAGACCAGGGTGACCTTGAACTCATGTATCCATCTACCTGTCTCTGATTCCCAAGTGCTGGGATTAGAGGTGTGTGCCACCACTTGGTCTCTTCTTAAGAATAGCTGATTTAATTTAAAACAAAAAACAAAAAACTCCAGCTTACCAAATACAAGTTCTTATGACAAATAACCTGGAAGAGTCTTTGCTTCCCTTTGACACTTCATACAACCCAGGGCCTCTGCCTCTGCACTGCTCTCAACATTCTCATTTTCCAAGCTCCCATGGAACAGCCCACTGAGCTCTCAACCACCAATAGCTTTTCTAGCCCAAAGTTCCAAAGTCCTTCCACAATCCTCCCCCAAGTTAACACGGTCGGGTCTGTCACAGCAGCACCCACAATCCTGGCACCAAGTTCTGTCTTAGTCAGAGTCTTTCTTGCTATGAGGGACACCGTGACCAAAGGCAGCTCGGGGAGGAGAGGTTAGTCGACTCACACTTCCACATCATCGTCAGGCATCGCCGAAGGGTGTCAAGAGAGGAGCTCAAATGGGGCAGGAAGCTGGAGCTGATGCAGAGTCCTCAGAGGCATGCTGCTTACTGGATTGTTCTCCATGGTCTGCGGCTGCTCTATTTTATAGAGGTCCCCTCTTCTCAGATGACTCTAGCTTGTGTCAAGTTGGTGTAAAAACTATCCAGCACACTCCCTTTAAGTTGTTTCTCTTAGAAATTTACTTACAGCAGCAAAAGCTCCAGTATGTGGTAATAATGATCTTTGCTGTCAAGTTCTCATGTGTATACTCTAAACAGGCTCTTGTGGCTCCTAATCTGTCAGACTATTGAAACAATAGACCCCAAAGAAATGGGAATTTTCCCAGGAATCTCATAATGGGAGGAAAAAGGCCCCAAGCAAGGTGGGGGTGGGGCTTGTCTCCTACAGGGATATTTTTATCAATTCTAACAACTCAAGCCCAGCAAGGGGGCCAGTGGGAGGCTGCTTAGCTGTGAATGTCCCTGGTCTTTGTATAGGACTGAAGGGGTCATGAAGAAAGTTGAGGTATGGTACCGTAAAGACAGCCCAGGAGAGGCTGTCGGTGAAAGTGCAGCCCAGTTGTAGCAGAGATCCCAGCACTGTGGAGATGCCAGTACCGTGGGATGACCACCAAGAACAGCAGCCACAGTGGAGTGGAGCCAGCCAGGGCCTGGAAGAGAAGCTGTGTGTGCTGCGGAGGGTGGGGGCAGAGACGCGACCTGTGCCCTTTAGAGGATCCCAGAAGATGCCGAGTGGGTCCTAGACTTTGGCCTTTGAGTTATTTACACAGTTGGAGTTTGGGTTTGCTTTCATTGTGTTGTGACTGTGTCTGGTTTTTCCCTGTTGAAGTCAAAAAGTATTTAATATAATTTCGATGTTTAAAGGAGCCCATGGCTGAAAAAGTTTGAACTCTCAAAAGAGATTTTCAATTTTTTAAAGACACTGGATATTTTTAAAAGACTGATCTTCTAGCTTGTTTGAATGTGTGAGGACTGCGGGACTTTAAAATTTACTCTTGTTTTTATATTCTGATGTCTTTATTACGGTGTCTTCTTGGGGATCAACCAGACAGGAAAGGTTCTAATTGAAACGTGATTTGTTTGTGCATCAAGTTGGTAATGGGTCAGTTGTATCGGCTAGTTTTATGTCAACTTGACACAACCTAAAGTCATCTGAGAGGTGCGAATCCCAACTAAGAAAATGCTTCTATAAAACTAGGCTGTAGGCAAGCCTGTAGAGCATTTTCTTAATTATTGATTGCCAGGGAGGGCCCAGCCCACTGTGGGTGGTGCCACCCCTGGGCCGTAGTCCTGGGTTCTCTAGGAAAGCAGGCTGAGCAAGCCATGGGGAGAAGCTAGTAAGCAGCACCCTCCATGGCCTCTGCATCAGCTCCTGCCTGCAGGTCCCTGCCCGGTGTGAGCTCATGCCTTGACTTCCTTTGATAAAGAAGGGTGTCATGGAACTGTAAGCTAAATCAACCCTTTCCTCCCCAAGCTGCTCTGGTCATGGTGTGTCATCACAGCGATAGTAACCCTAAAGACGGTCCTCTATTTAACTTTAATCTTACTTCAGGACACTAAAGACAGACTTGTGGGGTCCACTGAACCCACTTGTCCCTTCCCTCAATGTGTGACCAAGTTGACTAAATCCTCATTTTCTGCTTCCTGTTATTAATTTGGCTCTCTTAATGCCTTTTGAGGACAGATGCCCGAACACTGCTTCCACAACAATCTCTCTTCCTCAAGTCTGTGAGGTCCACCTGGAGCGCTGCATGTCAGCACCGCACGCTCTCAGCTCCCGCACAGCCTCCAGTCTCCTGGTGTCTCCCATGCCGAGGTACCTGCTGACTCTTCTCTGAGGACTGACAACAAAATATTTAAATCTTACATCCAAAGCAGAGTCAAGTCACACCCTTAATCATTTCCCCTCCCAGATAGGGCCTCTCTCAGTCTGTCCATTATTTCATTCGGTTCATTTGAATGAGTCAAATCTCATACTGATACATTTAGCATTCTCCACCCGTAGTTTTGAGGAAATAGCAACACAGAGAAGAATAACGTTAATACAGTTTCACGAGTGGTTCACATAACCTTTCTTAGTGCTAATGTGTCCTTTATTTTGCATATGGTAGTGATAGATGGTGGTTGCTATTTTCCAATATGCTTAGAGTAGGTAAAAGGGGCCACTTGGCAGAGTTAATTACTAAAATGCCTCTGGCCTTGAGCCCTGTTATTTTACCTCTATGCAAACAGCAGCTACAGCTCTCACAATATAATAAGAGAGAAAGGAAATGAAAGAGGTAGAGATAGAGGGATTTAAGAGATACAACCCAGAATACCCAGCCTCACTGGCCTGTGCTCATTGAACGATGCCCCAAAGATTCAGAACTGGTGCCAGCTGGCTCCCTCAGAGAACAGGCCATGGTTAAGAACAAAGCTCTCTCTATTTTTTTTCTGGCTAATATCCACTTATTAGTGAGTACATACCATGCACATCCTTTTGGGTCTGAGTTATCTCACTCAGGATGATAGTTTCTAGTTTCATCCATTTGCCTGCAAAACTCATGATATCCTCGTTCTTAATAGCTGAGTAGTACTCCATTGTGTAAATGAACCACATTTTCTGTATCCATTCTTCTGTTGTGGGACATCTGGGTCGTTTCCAGCTTCTGGCTATAACAAATAAGGCCGCTATGAACATCGTGGAGCAGGTGCCCCTGTGGCTTGGTGGAGCATCTTTTGGATATATGCTCAAGAGTAGTATAGCTGGGTCTTCAGGTAGAATTATTTCCATTTTTCTGAGGAACCTCCAGACTGATTTCCAGAGTGATTTTACCAGTTTTCATCCCACCAGCAATGGAGGAATGTTCCTCTTTCTTCACATCCTCACCAACATGTGCTGTCACCTGAGTTTTTTATCTTAGCCATTCTGATTGAACTCAAGAAGGTTAACAAGCCAAAGGACCCAAGTGAGGATGCCTTAATCCCACTTGGGAGGGAGAGGAAAGAAATCACATGAAGGCGGGGAGGGACCTGGGTTGGAAAGGAGACGGGGAGAGGGAGAGGAGAAAAGGGGCACATGATCAGGTATTGGGGGTAGGGGGACAGGACTGAAGCCCTGAGGGCCAGCAGAAAGAATTGAAACAGGCAATCTTGGAAGGTAGGAGGTGGAGGGACCCTCTAGAATGTACCAGAGGCCTGGGAGGTGAGAGACTCTCAGGACTCAAAGGGAGGAACCTTAGATGAAATGCCCTGCAATGGGGAGAGGAAATTCGTTAGAGTCAACCTCCAGTAGAAAGACAGGGAATCAAGTGGAGGGGTAGGGTTCCCATCCCACAGTCAAAAACTTTAACACAGAATTGTACCTATTTGAAAGAACTGCAGGAACAAAAATGGAGAGGAGCCTGAGGAAAAGGAGGTCCAGTAGACAGACCAAAATTGAGATCCAGCTCGGGGAGGCCCCAAGGCCTGACACTATTACTGATACCATGATCTGCTTACAGACAGGGGCCTATCGTGACTGCCCTCCTAAAGACCCACCAACAGGCAGCTGGAAGAGTCAAATGCAGATATTTACACCCAACCAATGCACAGATGCTGCTGACCCCTGTGACTAAATTAGGGAAAAGCTGGAAGAAGATGAGGAGGAGGACAACCCTATAAGAGGACCAGCAGTCTCAACTAACCCAGACCACCAGGATCTCTCAGACACTGAGCCACCAACCAGGCAGCATACACCAGCTGATATCAGGCCCCCAACACATATACAGCAGAGGACTGCCGGTCTGGACTCAGTCAGAGAAGATGCACCTAACCCCCGAGAGACTGGAGGCCCCAGGGAGTGGGAAGGGATAGGAGGGGTGAGGGATGGCGATGGGTGGGGACCTCCTCTTGGAGACCAGGGTGGGGGTGGGGGTAGGGAGATGTGGGATGTGGAACACTTGGAGGGTGTACAAGGAGGGGGATAAAGTCTGGATTGAAGAATAAAAACAAACAAACAAACAAAAACAGAAACAAAAACCCCCAAAGCTCTAGCAGTTCAAAATCAATATTAAACTTCACAGTTAACGAGAAAAACTAAGGAGTGTGTAACCAGTTAGAGCCGAGGGGTCATCCCTAGAGGCTGACTCAGAGCTGGGGTGTCTGAATTTTTTTAAATTATTTATTAGCGAGCTGGAGAGATGGCTCAGAGGTTAAGAGCACTGAGTTCAAATTCCAGCAACCACATGGTGGCTCACAGCCATCTGTAATGAGATCTGATGCCCTCTTCTGGTGTGTCTGAAGACAGCTACAGTGTACTTAGATATAATAATAAATAAATCTTTTTTAAAAATTACATATTGGGCCGGGCAGTGGTGGCACATGCCTTTGATCCCAGCACTTGGGAGTCAGAGGCAGGCAGATTTCTGAGTTCAAGACCAGCCTGGTCTACAGAGTGAGTTCCAGAGCAGCCAGGGCTACACAGAGGAACACTGTCTTGGAAAAAAAAATTTTATATATATATATATACACACACACACACACACACACACACACACACACACACATATATATATTGGATAGGGTATATGTTTGTGGTATATGTGAGTGTGGTGTGTTTGAGTCTGGCAGCCAAAGGACGTCCAGTGTCCTGCTCTGTTACTTCACCTTGAGTCTCTCATTGAACCTGGAGCTAGGATGGCAGCGGGCAAGATCAGGGATCCTCTGTCCCAACACTCCTTAGCCCCAGATGTCTGGGTGCACAGGCCACACCAGGTGTTGTAAGAGGGTGCTATTCTCAGGCTTGTGCTGCAAGTGCTCTACATAGTGAGCTCTCACATCTGCATCCTAAAGAAGCTTGGGGCGGTGGCGACCCAGGTGTCGGGGACAACAGCCAGCCAAGAAAACACTGCTCTGAGAAAGTCTTCCCTGCTGCTCTCCTCAGTATCTGGGGCTCCTGCAAACCTCCAATCCCTTCTCAAGCCTTTGCCTGACACCGCACCGGTTGTCACACATGTGGGATCTTCAGGTGTCCCAAACACTTCCATTTTCTTGGAACCTTAGTAATGTATGGCCATGTTAGTTTTCCATGACTAACATCTGAATCAAAACCATATCTTTTGTTCCTTTGAGGTCGGTTATGTAAAAGCTCGTTTCTGGGACTCTTGAGGCAAAGCATCCCCCATCACTTCCAGGCCCCACCTTGTTTCACCTCTGTGGGGCAGTTCTGACAGCCAAAGTCCAGTAGAGCAAAACCACTTTGAACCCCGGAGACCTACTGAGCAAACAGGCCAGGCCCCAGGAGGAGAGAGAGAGAGACCTGGGCCTCAGCAGCAGGGCCCCCTGCCACCCAGGGAGAGAGCCTCAGCAGGCCCCTCCACCTTATTGGAACAGCACACCTCATCTTTCTTTATTCCTGATTCTGTGGAGAAATAGTGGCCACTTGCTTCCCAGAGCACGGTACCCATTTGTTTCTAATTGGCTAAGCTAGGGAACCAGGTGTCCAGAGTCCACAGGAGGGAAGTCCTGGTTCGAGGTCCCTCTTCCCCAGAACACACAGGAACGGTGTGGAAACTGGCCTTTTTGTTAAGATCATCAAATTATACTGGCTTCTCTTTCAGCCTCTGTGCTCCCAACCCTCATCCAGTTCCCTCCTGCTTAAATCTCTCGGGGCTGTGTGTGACTTTCCAAGCTGCTCTGAAAAACTGAGGCGCCTGAAAGGGGACAATGACTGTTCCTGGGACCCGTCTGGCAGTTTACTTCCTGCGCCAAGCCAGAGTTCTAAAGATTTTAGAAGAGAGGTTACCAGTGTTGTGTTTTGTAAAAAATAGAGAAGGAATATGTTCTATGGAGGTGCGGTAAGGTGTGTGGGAAGGGAGTGCCTCCGTGGGCCCATGCTGAGGCATCCCTTCCCTCTGAAGGAGCAACCACATGACATATAGTATAGGATAGAGTTTATTCAGGGCATGGGGAGGGGAGCTGAGAGGGTAGTAGAGACAGAGAAAGGCAAAGAAAGAGAGTAGATTAGAAGAGGTCAGCCATGAGCACGTGGAGAGAGAGGGGAAGGGGCGAGAGGACAGAGTGGGAGCAAGAAGGAAAGGGAGCAAGAGGAGAGGGGCACGCCTAGCTATTGTCAGGTAGCTGTGGGGCGGAGCTAACAACCAGTAAGGAGAGCTCCATCTTGCAGGCCTACAGTAAATCCTTGAAGGAATCTCTATGGTGTGGGGAGGAGCTGCTGTGGGGGAGTAAGAGGAACGGGAGATTAAAAGCAGGAAGTTTATGGCATTTAATAACTGAGGCATTATTGAGGATTATTTGCTAAAAGCAAAAGCCCATCTAATGTTCCCATTTGACTCACCCTCCTCTGCTCACAGAAAACCTCCCCTCTCTTCTACAATTTTCATTCAGTTATTGATGTACAAACCAAAAAACAAAAGTGGAATTCTTACTTTGGGGAGGGAAGAGGTAGGATTTAAATCATGTACTTGAACTTGTATACCTGTCTGCCCTTCTGTTGAGTTGAATCCCCAGTCCCCACTCCACAAAGTTTCCCAGTAGTCAATCACTAGAGAGCAGGAATGGACTCCACCATCAACAACATATATATTATATGTATCATATGTGTATATATATATATATATGTGATATATGTACATATTGTGTGTGTAATGTATGTATATGTACACACACACACATACATACACACATTTAACTATTAGAAGCTTTAAACACTAGGTCCCTAAGAGTCTTTCAGAACCAATCGCAGAGTCTCCCTGCTCTGAGCTGCTAGGGCCACTTGAAGCAAGTGAGTAGCCGCAGGCAGGCATGAACCCAGATCTGCACAGCATATGGAGCTCTCTTTTCACATACAATCTCTGTGAATTTCAAGTTGCACATGCCTATGAGCCAGGCAAATGCTTAGGCTTTGTCTCTCAAACTGTGTAAGTCACCCGTGTCTCAAAAGCAGATGTCTGCCTCAGGGCTGTGTGGAGCCAGAAGGAAAGAGATTACTTTTTCTTTTGGAGACAGGGACTTAGGGTTTCCAGACTGGCCTTCAAATGCCTATGTAGCCAAGGATGCCCCAATTCTGCGTCTACTTCCCAGAGTTCAGGGATTTCAGATTGAACCCACCACACCTGTTTTATGTGGTGCTGGTGTTAAAAGCTGGGGCTTTAGGCACATTATATGAGCCCTCCACTGACTTAGCGCCATAAAAGTTCAATATGGGGAGTCAAGATGTGGGGGTTTCTAGCTATATGAGATAATCCAAAAAGATTGTGTGGTACCGGAAATTGCGGAAGGAGCAGGGGTTTTGGAGCCAGTACAAAAAGGCGATGGAAATCTACTTTTATCGTTTGTGTGTTGATTTGGGAAAAATATTGAGGTTTTCTAAATTTCAGAACCTGATTTTTGGTTTTTAGAGACAGGGTTTCTCCATGTAGCCTTTGCTTTACTGGAACTCATCCTATAGCCAAGGCTGGCCTGGAAGTCGCAAACATCCCCCTGCCTCAGCCACTTGAGTGCTGGGATTAAAGGTGCGTTCTACTAACCCTAGTCCAGAATCATTATTTAAATGACAGAGATAGCGACCTCTACCTTTCAGGGCTGCTGTGTGAGCTGTTGAAACACAACACAAGGAACATAAGCACCTCTGCCTTACACAGTTGTTTGATGAAGTGTTCTGACATAACACAGAGGCATCATCCCTTCTAGGTGGAAGGGCTATAAGTATGGTACATTGTGTGTGTGAGTGTAATGGCTTTCGTTTCTCTACCAATCTGCCTTCCTTTTACCTGTCCCCAAACTTTTAGTCCGAGCAAGGCTTCTCCACAATGTGCTACGTGCCTCAGGAAATCATTTTGAAATATTTGGATGGAGTCTGAATTTGGATGAAGTTTGCTATCACCACAGAATTTCCTTAACAAACATTTGAGGATGCCTGCAGGAGCCAGGGGGAAGGGGCAGTGATTGCAAGCAGTGACCATAATTTGCACCCAATTTAAAGTATCTCACTATCAGATAGACTACCTTACAGTCTTGGTCTGGGTCCAGTTAGAAATAAGAACAAGTAGCTCCCCACCAAGATTGTAAGCAGAGGGTAGGGAACAGAAATGCTAAGTCAAGAAGCATGGGACTGGGGTGTGGCCCTGCTGGTGCCTGCCAAGCATCCATGACTCCTGGGTTTGCTGGTCACTAGTGAATAACCAGGCATGATGGTGCACAGCTGTTATCCCAGCACTCAGGGAGGTGGGGGAGAGAGGATCAGAAAGTCAAAGTCAGGTTCTGCTGTATAGTGAATATGAAGTCAATCTGGAATACACAAGACCCTGTCTAATGACGGAGGGAAGAAAGGGAGAGAGGGAAGAGAGGGAAGTGAGGAAAAGGGAGGGAGGAGGCAAAGCGAAGCCTAGGCCAGTGGTGAGGCAGCAGAGAACATTCTGACTATGGAGTGGCCTGGGATGGAGGATGTGAACAGGGTTGGAGAAGTGCCTTCTAGGAAACTCTGTAGGAGATGCTGGGGCAGCACCTTCGAAAGGGTGTCTGAGGTTACATTTACATCACATGAAGATGTTAAGAGGAGGGATGGTGGAGTGACTGAGCCCCACAATCCTTGCAGATTCCCTAAGCCTTCTGTGGAGAGGAGAGACAAAGTTTAGCAGTTGTTGATGACAGGGAGGATGAGGTCCACAGGGCAGAGTGGGCCTTGAGCACACGGACAAGTGTGAGCCCAGAATCCGGCTTTGTGTTGTTATTGATTTAATTACTCTTTCTTACCTTTTGACAGCTTCATATGTGTACATAATGAATCTCTGTCCTCTTATCCTTCTACCCATCAAGCTTCTTTCTCGTGCCTTGTGTGTGTGTGACCCACTATACTTGCTGGTTTTGTGTGTCAACGTGACATAAAGCTGAAGTTATCACAGAGAAAGGAGCCTCCCTTGAGGAAATGCCTCCA
>JADRCD010168859.1:7490-44608 GCA_019843815.1 Montemys delectorum | reverse complement strand
CACACACTCACACACACACACACATACACACACACACACACACACACTCACACACACACATACACACATACACACTCAAGGGAGTTAACCGGGAATGGGGGAGGGAGAAAGATATTAATAATATTAAGAATATCTGAAAAAGTCATAGGGACATATATTATTTTATAAGATTAGTTTAAAATATGTATAAGAACAGAAGACATTAAAAATCATAGTAGAGCTGGGCGGTGGTGGCACATGCCTTTAGTCCCAGCACTTGGGAGGCAGAGGCAGGCAGATTTCTGAGTTCGAGGCCAGCCTGGTCTACAGTGTGAGTTCCAGGACAGCCAGGGTTATACAGAGAAACCCTGTCTTGAAAAAACAAAAAATAAATAAATAAATAAATAAAAAATAAAAAATAAAAAATAAAAAAAAATAGTAGAATTTCAAATTTGCGTTGGAATAAATAGAGAACAGGCAAGATATTACAGGAGATGGGATTAAAAATGTACAAGGGGAGACGAGAAAGACTTTGGGATCTTTCACACCTTCCTTACTAGAGTATTTAGAACATTTATTTTTGATGATTCAGAATCTCTTTTTAATCCATGCTCCCCACACCTGTTTCTCTCTGTCTCTCTCTGTCTCTGTCTCTGTCTCTGTCTCTCTCTTTCTCTCTCTCTCTCTCTCTCCCTCAATGTAATGATCCCTTTAGAAGCCACTGAGCATGTACAGGCTACCTCTGTGTACAAATAGCCCAGCCTGCTGAACAGTTCTCGCATCAACCTTAAAGCATAAATATTCTCCCACCCTAACCTCCATGGTTTCTTTTAAAGCTAGCTCTGCCCCTCTCCCTCCCTTCCAAACATTACCCTTTAAACAGGGCTCTTCTGATCTGATACCAAATAAAAGGCACTAAATGACAGCGCTTAAACATGTGAAATCCTCACCACCACCACCACCCCGAGAAAGTTGGGCCCCCTCCTGCTGAACAACAGATCAGGACTGTTTTATTTAAAGTTTATACTTCTTATGAACCTCAGCTGAAACTACAAAAGGAAAGTCTATAGTGGGACCTCCTACTCTTTGGGTAGTAAGAAAGAAAATAATTGTCTCATACTGTCTCAAACTCATGTCCTCAGCCTGGGATATACATTCTTAGAAAGCAGGTGATGAGAATACAAAATTGCAGAGTCCTCCATACAAGCAGCACCCAGCAGCCTGGCTTCTGGTGACGTATACTATAATACACTTACAAAAAAGCAACCAACAAATTTCATTGGAAGTATATAAAAAGTGATTGAGAACAGATATTAAGTTTTAAAAATGGTGCTGTCAGAGGCTGTGAAGAATTCTTTTCTGTTTTTTTTTTTTATTTTTATTTTTTTTGAACATCAGTTAAGACTTGACAAACCTTACTCTAATACCTCAAGGGTATTTTTCTCCATTTCTTTATTATTATTCACTCTCTTTTTACATGGTAGATTGATTTAGTTATTTAAGTGTTTCTGTATGTAAAATCACCTTAATGAGTATCGACCAAGGGACACCTTCACAGAGCCAACTTTGAAGTGTTTGGTAGAATATCAATGTGGTGAAGCCACTGGGCTTCTTCTGGAACAGATTGTGGAAAGTGGGTAAATATTATTTTCAACCACTAGCAATAATGGTCTACTTAAAGGGATAGCTGGAGCAACTATGTATGAGAAAAGAAGACACTTATTCGTAACTCCTGGGAGCTAATATGACTCTTATAACCCCCAGAGTTCTCCAAATCAAGGAAAGCCTGTGTTAGGGCCTTCTACCAAACTATTTTTCCTACAGCAAAGAAGCACTTCCATGGATGCTGGAGGCCTGACATCTGTTTGGTACTTTCCACGACAGAAATGTAGTTTATATAGAATTGTCATGGCAGTCAGGAGGAGGAATAGGATGACTTCTCCATAGAAGATGTTAGTTTCTCAGAAGAAACTGGGTCTGAAAGAAACTGAAGCCAGACTGCTAGACTTCTTTTGAGGGAGACTCTTCAACTTTACACTTCAACTGCTTGCTTTCTAAAGCCATAGACCAGGTCGAAGGTGTGAGTATGGGAGAACTAGGAACTTCACCTTTTACTACCCAAGAAGTGGTTCAGTTCCTGCCTCCAGAATAACTAACTACCTTGAGTTTCTGCCCTGACTTCCTTGGTTCGTGAACTATAAGCTGTGAGGTGAAATAATCCCTTCCATCCCCCAAGTGTTTTTGTTCATGCTCTTTACCACAGCAGTTGAAAGCAAACAAAGACAAAGGTGCACATTGCTTTGGGGGAATTTTTGATGCCAGGAATCATGATGATCTGACACACACTCAGAGTCATGTTTCATGGCCTAGGCAAAAGCTGAAAAGAATAAAATCAAAACCAAAACATGAAACAACATGACATTAAACCCAGAGTTAGCAAGCTTCCTTGTCTTTGGGTTTGGAAGGATGGCACGCTAATTTCTGAGGCATGAGTCCTGGCTTGAGGAACATGACACACAGCGCCACCTTATAAATTAGGATGGGTTTTGAAAAACTTTTAAGTTTAATCCCAGTTCTGTTATCAAGAAAACACAAACTTTCCCAATTGTTTCAGTCTGAAAGAGTAGAGTCAATGCTTTCTAGATATGTCAACCTTTCAATACAAGGGCAACAGAATGAGAGTTGGAGCTTGGGATAGGTTTGATATTTCATAGATCAAAGTTAAAGTCTCATTGGACATTCAGTGTTTGCTAAGACCTTGAGCTTCCAATGTCATGAACTGTAGAGACCTTTTACTCCTGAAATATGCTCACTCTAGCAAGGTATCATCACATCGAAAAATCTGATTTGGCCAGGATGCAGAGATGCTCTGATGACCTGGTTATGTATGATCTGGTTGGAATACAAACAAACCCTTAGTACACACCTTTAATCCCTAACAGTGGAGGAAAAGTTAGTTTGAAGAAGGAAGCAGCCATGTTTCAAAGTGGTGAATCAGTGAAACAGCAGACAAGGTGATGAAACACTGAAAGAATTAACAGAAAGAGTCAGAGATAGAATATGCCCAACTCTCAGGAGAACAAAACAGGGAAGAAAGGCAAATTAAGGGGCCAGTGCAGAAAACAAGAGGAGGAGGACATTTTTCTGGGATATTTTTAGAGACAGGTTGCACTTTAATACAGAAAGAGCCAGAGAATAAGAACGAGCTCATAGCTTAGAACAAACTGCCAGAGTTAGTTTGAGGTGAATCAGAGCAGTTTGGTGAGAATCTAAGAGAAGCCAGTTTGATTCAGTCATCTTGGAGAGGAGTTTTGAGCCAGAACAGCTGAGTTGGCCCAGCCAGCCAGAATCCAGAAAGAACTAGAAAGGGTGAGGACAATTACATCTGGCTAATAAAAGTTACATTTACAATGAATGAACCTTCCAATCACAGGGATGGTGAGAGGAACCAGAGGAGGGAGCCAGAGTCTGACATCTGGCTTGTGCTCAAGACCAGTGAAAAAGGAACAGTTGGCCCCAACATCATACTTCCTAAAAGTCATTAACCCCTTGTGAAAATTCTCTTCAGATATAATCTACCCCTGTTTCAGGACAGCCTGGAAGCACATTTCTCAGAACCACTGGTCACATGTTGTCTTTCCAGAGCTTAAATGATAGCTCACGAAATCCCATATGGCGATGCTGCATGATACCCAAATCATGGCACTCTCCATCATTTGGCTCTGGTTTCAAATACTAGAAATCTGTCTTTGTATGTCTAAAATGAGTGGCTATTAACTGTGTGGAGACTGTCTCCAACAGTAGATCAATTAATGGCTGCATTTTAAACAGCTTCTTTTAAAACAGCAATTAATTTCACACTGCATTTTGGATATTTCTCCCATGTACCTTATCTATTTGAAATCACTGTTATTCTGGGAAGATATTGAGACTATTATTTCTGAAAGCTTTACAGATCATATTCTGTTTTTCCCCCCCTGTAATGAATGCAGAGATAGAATTAGGCTTTAATTATTGCTGGCACCTTTTCACCAGTGGAAATAGACTTTAAAAGGCTGAAAATGAGAAGAATCTGTCCTGAAAGGAGAGTTGATAAATGCTCAGAAAGACTATTTATCCAAACATATCTTCAAATCCAAATGCTATCTGATCAGAAAAAAAGAACAGACTCCAAATACAACATGGGCTATTTCTGTTTACTTATTAATATTCCTTGCACTTTCCTAGTCTTAATGGGTTCAGACTATCATAAGCTTTTTCCCTGGTGAAAGGGAAAAAATCAAGGAGACTGTTTTCACCCATTCTTTAGGCATTACCTCAGCTGTAGCAGCATTATCTTTGACAGGCGTCAGCTCTTCTGCCCTCCTATTTATTTTCCCAACAAGCTGCAGAGAGAACGTGAGCTACTTTGGTCCAAAGGGCAGTGAGCAATAATTTTTTACTGCTTAAATTATCTGAGTTTAGGAACTGGGCAAATCTTAAGTTCAGAGACCAAACGTAAGTTGGGTACTTTATGCTGACCTTGCCAGGACCTTCCTGAAGATATCTGATCTCATGTAATTCCTATAGGAAAGGTCTAAGGAGTCTGACTCTCTTTTACCATTTGGACTGGGCCAATCATGTGCTCTAAAGGGTTGTGCTGTGCACTGCAGAGTATTAGCAGCATTGGCCTCTACCCACTAGATGCCAGAAGAATCCCTCTTCCTTCAGTTTAGATGACCCAAAATGTTTTCAGACATTGCTAAACATATCCCCAAGGAACAAACTCACTTCTAGTTAAGAATCAGTCATGTATACATAACTAGTTGAGGCAGTAGATAGTCCCATTATTGTTAGGTAGGCCCAGGAGCAGGGAGACTTAAATTTAACTGTCTGTTTATTTATAACTGATTGTAAGAAATAAAATGGTCAGGAAAGAGACTATCTATGTTTTAAATTTTAATTATAAATGTCAGTTTGCTCTCCAGAGTGGATGAAGCCATTTACAGTGCTCTAAACAATCTGTATCACCAGGCTAAATTTATTTTTGGCTAGTCTAATAAAAAGAAAAGCAACAATTTTCTTGCTTAAATTTGCATTCCACTGATAGCTGTGCACTGAATGTATTTTCTTATGCTTCTTAACTGTTTTTTTTCAAAGATCTGCCACCTCTTTTCTCCTCTTTCTATATTGTTTGTCCCTACTTTTCTTTATTGACTTGTCTATTTGATAATTTCTGCATACAAACGTGTTATATTGTTATAGGAGAATATTCCTGGAAAAATATATATTCTAGTAGCTTTTAGTGTATGTCTCTAAGCACATCTAGATTTCAGACCAAGGTTTGGTTGTTTGTTTCCCAAGCAAACTGATGCATCCTCATCTGCAGACTGGATTGATTCTGAACTTGCAAACTCTCCTGCACCGAATCTGGTATCCAGCACATACTTTAGCAAAAATGGCTTTTTTTTTCTCACATGCCGACTTGTCTGGTTCTGTGAGCGAAGCTGAAGACCCCTTCCAGCCATTCACAGATGTTCTACTCTCTTTATTTCCTGTCAGCTGAAAGACAAGTCTAACTCTGCTACACCATATACTGATTTACTGCTTCACTTAAAATTGCTTTGCTTTATAAATCATCTTAGCACATACAAAGATGCTCTCGTTAGAGAGCTTCACGTATCAAAGATAAACTGTAGGTCTTCCTTGATGCCTCAACTCCAAAGCTGCTCCATCCTGAGGCAGTGTCTGACATTAAAGGCTTTGCCTCCAGTCTCTTTCTTGTGATTTGACACAACCATTATTTTGTGTGTAAACACGTGCTTGGGTCTCTTATACGGTGATTTGTTATTAGGTCTCTCTGCAGTGTTAGGATATGCACACCTGAAAGCCAAGCATTCAAATGTCATTTGGCACTTCATCGTATGAGAGCTTTGGGTCAGTTTGGATTTAGGGCAATCACAAACAACGCTGAGGGGAACATCTCTTCTTGATTGATTCTTGAATTTTTCTCCAGATGCCATGTTCTAGAGACCTGATCCTCAGTGAAAGTGTTACCTGACAAGTCAGGCCATCTGAAGTATGCATTTAAAGGAGATATTTGTACCCAGACACTATCCCATCATGCTTTGCTTTCCGGCTATTATGATGAGTTCCCTGAAATGATCTTCTTGGTAGTGGGCTAAAGAGCAACAGAACCAAGGACCATGAGATGAAACCTGTAAAAGTGTAAGCCAAAAATAAATGTTTCTTCTTTAAATTTGGTTTATCTCAAATATTTTGTTACAGTAATGCAAAAATAAGACAACAGCCTTATATCTCACTGTTCATTTACCTACAAGAGGACTGAATAAGTGAAACTGTTGGGACAGAAGTGGTTCATATGTTTTACATTTTAATGAAAGCACATTATTCTCTGAAATGGCTATATAGACCATCTTATAACACTACCAATATTCAATAGAATGCTAGTCAGAATTACCTATAGCTATGACAAAATGCCTGGGAAAAATAATCTAAGGAATTTCAAAGATTCTGGTTCATCCTAATGTACAAAGTGTGGTAGAGCCAGGCAGCTCCCATCGTGGTCTGGAAAACATGGTAAGCAGGACAGCTTCCACCATGGTATAGAAAGCATGGTAGAGCCAGGCAGAAACCATCATAGTGTGAAAGCCTGGTAGACTGCCAGCTCCCATCAGGGGCAGCCAGAAAGCAGAGAGAGAAGACAAGCACTGTCAGGCTTTCTCTTTTCTCTGGGTTATTTTCTCCCATCTCCCAGGCCATGGCATGGAGCTACTTTTCACTTACATTTGGTATTCTCCCTTTAGTACATCTCTGGGCATGCTCACATAAATGCATGCAGAGGTGTACTTGACTCATCTCCTGGTGTTTCTTGATGCAGTCAGGATAACTATGATGACTTACCTTTACCAATTTAGAGTTCTAGACAATTTAATGGAAATGTTAAAAAAAATACTTTAATTTACACTCCAGTAATTATTGTCAAGATGGGTATACTTTCTATATTGTTTGTCTTTGACCTTTGTCTCCACGTTGAGATTTGCTCCCTCCTTTCTTTTTCCCACTGCTGCATCAGTTGTTTTCCTTATTGATTTGTATGAGTTTTTAATATGCCCTGCATATTAATTCTTCATCAGTTATACACGTTGACTGAGACTCTAAGATGCCACATAGCAAGCATTTCAAAGGGCATCAGGTTAAAAAGCTGCTGTCTGAGATAATTAGTGAGCCTTTCCCAGCTGCACTGTTCCTGTCTCCTTGTCTCTGTTCTCTCCATTAGGATCTGGACATCCAATTACATGTTGACATCGTCCCTCCTCAGTGATGGTGCACCCCTCTGAACTTCAGGATTTCCAGCATCCTAGAGTGTGCCCCACCTCCCTGCCTCTGAGCTCGGAGATCATGGCCTCTGTCTGCTCAAAAGAAGGACAATAATGGCCTTTCTTCTGTCCAACCCAAGCCTCTCCTTCCCTAGGGAAATAACTGCAAGTATGTAATACAAAACATTGTGTGTACAGAATATTAATAAATGTTGTAGGCTGAAAACGGTGGATGCATATGTTTGCAGCACACTTAACTGAACCAAATCAAATAACTTTTTTCATGGCACGCCATTGTTTTTCTCTAAGAGCTTTTGTTATGCCAACCTGCTAAGTGACCCTCCAAGAGGGGCTGGCATCAGTACATCTCCCAAATGCATTTGACAAGACAGGACTTTTCCCTGGAGCATCTCTTAAGACCAATCACTGTGGAAGATGCTTCAGGGCATTTTGTGGTGATGCATGCAACAAGAATATACTTTGACAGCTGTCTTGTGTGCTCTCTGGTATGTGTTTAGGGGAAGGAGGGCATTCTATATCATATTTGCCTTCTGTATGCACAGGGAATGGTAGATAATTTAGAGGGGTTTTTATATGTGTTCATATGTGGATATAGTGTGTGTGAGTTCAAATGTGTGTGGATGTGGATGTGTGTGTTTATGTATATGTGTATGTGCCCATGTGTGTATAACCTGTGGACACTAGATATTGACAGCAGATATATTCCTCAATTACTCTCTGTTTTATGTATCGAGGCAGGATCTTTTATTTGAACCCAGAACTCACAAGATTTTCTTGTTCTAGGAAATCCTGTCCCTTTTTCCTGAGCACAGGGCTGTCACCTGGGCTGCCATGCCCACTTAACACTTAAATGGATGCTGGATAGCTGAACTCTGCATCAACTGTCTACTACTGAACCATCTTTTCAGCCCAGTTTTGCTGAAGGTGTCAGTGGGGACCTCTCCAGAAAGCATTGAGTAAGGGAGAAAAGACCCACCCTGTATGTGGATGGTGCTGTGAGATTGGCTGGAAAGTCTAAATGTAGTAAAGGCATAAAGGAGAAAGCTAGACCATTCAGTGAACCCCATCCCTCTACTTTCCACCTGTCATGAGGTAAAGGACTTGTCTCCTTTACCAGCTCCATAGTGTTTTACTGAAAAATATGGTTCCAAGAAACCATGGATAAACCCTCTAAGTCCATGAGCTGAAATGAATGCTTTAAGTTGTTATTTCAGATGTTTTGGTCACCGTTACAGCCAACTAACTGACATAGGGGCCCTGGAGCATCACACATAGTAGACTTTCTCTGGTAAGTGACAAGTGCCAACTTCTGTCAGAACCCATGTGTGAACTGGGGTGACAGCTTCCTGAAGATGTTTTCAAGAAGTGATGAGATAGTTGTGTGATTCTCCGCAGTATTGGGCACTTCTCCTCTCAGGGGAAGTTGACTGATGACCCTAGACTGGAACAATCATCAAGGGTTTTGAAAAAATGCTGAATAAGGCAATAGGTGTGTCGGCACAGAGCAGGTACTGGGATGTGCAAAAGCAGAATGGTTTGTTTGTGATTTGAGACTTGGCACACTGTAAAGTGTCAGAGAAAACCCAAATCCCAAGTGCTCACTGAGGCCCCAGACAGTGTTCAGAGAAACAGACAACAAACATTTAATGTGGAAATGCTTCAGAAGAACCTTCCAGGGCTGCACTTTGCCCTTTCTCTGTGCTTCCTGTCAGCTCCTCGTCCCATCCCGTGTGCTCCACCCTCCCCTGATGACCTCCCTCATCAGCCCTAACCACCATGCAGTTTCTTTACTATTTGCAGAAATGCTCCCATCACTGTCTCTTGAGATGCCTGTCCCAAGAGTATCAGTATCGCCTCTTCAGTCTGGAGCTTTGGAGCCCTCCTGCCTCTTCTCTCTCAGAGCCCTTGCAGCAACAACTGTTCTCTGCAGCTGAATCAATGTGTTCCTGGCTTTGTTCCCAGTGTTAAATCCTCCTCGTTCGAACAAGTAGTGCTACAGTTCAGATCTTCACCGTCTCTAGTGATCCGTGGGCTTAAGGCTTGGAGGCCAGCCTGCAGCACTGTTGGGATATGGTGGAACCCTTAGGAGGAGGGCTGCAGTGGAAGGAAGTTAGGCAACTGGGGAACGTAGCTTTGAAGGGGATATTGTGACCTTACTGCTCTTGACTTCCTGGCTGCCATAACATAAGTTGTCCTCTTTTCCCTCATGGTATGTGGAGCCACCAATGGTCCAGAGCAAAGAAGCTTATTGACCATGGACTGAAATTCTAAGACTGTTATCCATACAACCGTCCCCTCTTTTCTTTTCAAGATGATTGTTTGAGGCATTTTGTCACAATGACGAAAAGCTGAGCAGTGTGTGTGGGGGAAGAAGGGACCAGCCAACCAACCAACCAACCAACCAACCAACCAACCAACCAACCAACCAACAACAACAAGCTGGCTTCTATCTTATGATTGGACCATTATTGTTAAATGAGAGGGCAGGAATGGCCTTGAGGAAAGGAATAGATTGGTAGCAGTATTCTGGATCTAGATACTGATTCAGCGGGACCGGATATGGATGACCTGCACAAAATCTGCAGTAAGTCTGAGCTCTGAGAATGTGGTGATAACCCCTTCCCAACCACAATAACCCATTTAAACGGATTGATTTATTAATCATGATACATCTCTTCTGTGTCCTCCTGGGATTGGCTCTTGAGATGTGTTTTCCTTTAAGGCAATGGAAAGTCATCAGTAATTCATTAAAGTGTTCGGGTGATGTTGATTGCTGTTCTAATGATCATTACATTATAACATTAGCTTATAGGTATTAACATTGTCTGTTTTATGGGATGTTATTAATCAACCACCCCCAACTGCAGAAGAAACTAAAGCCAGTAGCTTGATGCTTGGTGTCTGCTTGCTTCAGGAGTTTAGATGGGAAAGAGGACTTTCCCAGGATAGGGCTCAATAATGAGAAATTAGACACTCGGCTCATCTTTTACTTACTGTAAGCCCCTGGACCATTCCATTAAGCTCCCTGATCATGATACCCAGTTCTCTGAACTGTGTATAGTAATAATGCTTCCCCATAGCTTCATGGCTGATTAAACAAGATAATAGAACTTAGTACACTGTTTTTGAGAAATACCTACCATTGTGCCCATAAAGAGTTCCAAATGCTACACATTTTCATAAGCTCTTTATTTATGCCCAAGTCCCAACTTTTTTTTTTCTTTTTGGCTCCTATCCTAATTGGTATCTAGGGAAACAAAGGGGTAGAATTCAGCTTGGTATGATGATATGAACCTGAACCATTCTTAGCCCTGTGGAAGTACTTCACTATTATTTGCATAAATCTCTTTGTTGACTCACAGGTTTGTGAATAATAAAGACTGGAAACTGAATTCATACACCAGTGCTAGCTGTATAAATTGGGCAAGATGGTAGTGTTCTATGGCCCCTCTCTCTTGTCAGTTGTAGGCAGAGACAATGACCTTCATCTTACTGTAGTGGAGGCCCAGTAAGAATCTCTAGCAAGCTTCTTGACTAATAGCCCTAGTCTGGTGTCTGTCCCTAGGGATTTCCATCCAACAGGCCTGAGATGGGATCTGATAGCTGTGTTCCAAGAAGCTTCCAGGGAGCCTGGGTATTGCATGGGTGTCCTGAGGAATACACTTTGAGAAATGTTGTGTTTGTATTCATTGGACCATTGGCTGTGGGTGCAAGGCACATGGCTAGAATTCAGTCAAGTTTGATTCATCCACTGGGAGGCCTTTGTGGTGGGATAACATGACTGATTTGTTGTCGAGAAATTTAGGCTTGAATTTGAGTGTTTCTAAAAGGCAGCTGTGGGAGGTTAGAATCATGATTTCACTCTTTCCTTATGTGTATATCTGTTTTGTTTTGGTTTGTTTTGGTTTTGGTTTTGTTTTGCTTTGGTTTTGTTTTGTTTTATTTCATCTATAAGTGTTTTTCCTAAATGTATGTCTGCATATGTGTGCATGCATGGTGCCTTCTGAGGCCAGAAGACAATGCCAGATTTGGAATTACAGGTGATTGGAGCTGTCTTATAGGTGCTGGGAATTGAACCTAAGTCTTCTGGAAGAGAAACAAGTGCTCTTGTTCACTGAGTGATCTCCCCAGCCCCTATATCCAGGTTTTAAGGGAACATTTTAGGAGTGTCTTGTGAGAAGCGCCTTGCAAACCTTCAAATATCTTCTGAATGCTACATTTTTAAAAGTAATATGTTGTTCTTTACATTGTTTTTACAACAAGCTCCTCATTTAATGTTTAACAAGAATTTTTTTTTCTAAATAAAAGGTAATTCGTAAGGGGTCAGAATTAAGGGAGCCTACTCTAGGAATCACTGTGACCTACAAAGCCAATACTGACTAGGAGCAGGGGTACTAAGGCTCATTTTAAGCCCTGAGGCAACAGATGTGAGGTCTGAGTTCTGAGTCCCAGTCCCTTTACTCTGCCAAGTGTCGCTTCGACTGACTGCTCTCCCTTGGTCTCCAGCTAAAGGATCTCAGGCTCCAATCTCTTCATGAGCCTTCACCCTCCTATCCCTGCTCCTTAGAATGAGTCAGGAAGTGTTTCCCAGCCTTCCCTTGTGCCATTGCCACATGATCCCCTGTGATGGGAAGCACTGTCCAATCTTTCTAGAGCTCAAGTCCTGGAAACTGCCTTGTTATTTTTAAAGGGGCTGATAACAGGAAAAGCCCACAGTCTATATCAGACAGCAAAGCTCAACATTTCAGAACGTGTGTCCTCAGTAAATCCTCATAGCCTGTCACCTTTTCCTCCTTCCTGGTCTAGAAACGGTGCTACAGAGAATATGCTTTCTTGGGTGATGTAACAAATGCATGTGACCAAGGAGTAGAAGAAACAGGTATCAAACACCCCTGTATTCCTGGCCCTTTTGCTATGTTAGCCTATAGGATCTTCATGTAAGCCCAGTTCATCAAGGTTCTTTGTGTCTTTATCCTACTAACTCTAAGGATTACAAATTCAGGAATGTCCTTTCCTCAGTGGAGGACTCTGAACCCCTAAAACAGGCAAATATGCAGCTATGTTGTCTCCCACTGTCTGGGAACTGATCTTACTAGAATGATGGATGTGAGATTACCACCCACCAAACAAAGCTCATATGGCCTAGAAAGGAGAGAGCAGGAACCTGGGCCCTGCCTTCCTGAATCTTCAGTCTGTTCACACCACACCTGGGTCTGGGTAGCTCTGTTTTCCTTCCAGGGGCCAGTTGAGCCTCGCTGGCCTGCAGGAAGGGACCTGATACTAATGGCTTCTCCCTGCCTTTCTTTGCTTTCCTTTGCTTTGCTCTCTCCCTCCTGACTGTCTCTGGGACTTTACAGTCTCCTCATTAGAATGCGATTGCATGATTCATCAACATTATTGGAGAAAGCAGTTAGATACAATCAGGGGGGATTAGTATTTGCAAAGACAAGTGGTATTGAGCTTTCTACCTCATCAAGGGGCTAAATGCACACATGTTAGCCACACACCCTGACTTCCAGAAATCCCCTGGAGTGAAGACTGGGTAGTGGGTTTTTCTTCCGGTTCTCTTATATAATCTTTACATTTTGCCCACAGTTGTGAAAGCTAATGACATCGTTTTCATGCATGGACATGGGCCTTCCAGCTGACAGTGGTTAGCAATTCTTATTACAAATATATCTTCTAATTCCCAAGCTCGAATTGTAAAGCTTTTCTATAGTGACACTGAACCAAAATATCGAAATTGCTGAAGCCTTTAAAGAAAGCCAGCTAAAGGTTGCGGAATGCCTTTTCAGTAATGCTGCAGAGAGACTCTGCAGAATACAGATAGATGTCTTCCTGCCTTTGCCTGTCACCTCGGATCACTCAGGGACTCAGACTCCAAACTTCCACTGCCTTTGGCAGGGATTGATCCAGGAGCAAAAGAAATGAGGAAAAAAGAGACAGACGGGGGTAGGGGAGAGAAAGAGAGGCTTCTTTGAAAAGAAACTTCTGCACCGTTTTGATGGCGTCTACTCTTTGGGTATGGTAGACTCTGTAGATTGGAAATGGAAATGATAAGGAAGGCAGACGTGTATCAGAAGCAATCCGTGGGTCTCTTAGCTGGTTACAGTGACGGGGATTGAGCCCAGGACCTCATGCATGTACTATGAACTGCACCTACAGCCCTAGGCCCCTCCCTCTTTGGTCTCTCCCACTCCCTCCCACTTTCCCTCTCCTTCTCCCTCTCCCTCTCCCTTTTCCCCTCTGTCTTTCTCTAGCATCTTCATCCCCTGGTGCTGCTCATTGTGGCATCTTCTGCAAGATACTGTTCAATAGCTCACTGTAACCGATGGCTCACTATTCAAAACCAATACCTCACTATTCATAACCAATATCTCACTATTCATAAAGACAATCTCTTCTTCCACTTCTCTCCTTTGGGCATCCATTCCCCACTCCCAAATGTCTATCAAAGAAAAATAGATGCAAGAAAGTGATACAACTTGGCTTTGAGGTTGGCCTAGGACTTAGAATTTGGAACATGACATTTTTGCTCTTAGAGGATCAGTTGTTTCATCCATCAAATGGACAAGTGTTGTGGATGTATTTCCTTTTTTGAACTGTTTGTGAGTTAAATGGGCTGACAGAATAAAGATAAATAAGTGAGTTGTTTATTTGGTCTAAGAACTGAATCTTGGACCTTACATTGTGTTAAAGTACATCCATAGTTCTTCACTATTTTTTAAATTACTGCTATCATTATTATTTTAGAGATAAGATCTTGCTATGTAGCCCAGGCTGCCCCAAATTTGTGAATCTCTTCTTTCAACATGTTGGGACAATGCAGGGCGCTACCACACTCAGCTGCTATTTGCATTTATAAAAACTGCATTGCGTGCCACCTCTGATGGTTGTCTTCTTCACCTCTGATGGTTGTCTTCTTCACTTCTGATGATAGTCTTCTTCACCTCTGATGGTTGTCTTCTTCACCTCTGATGGTTGTCTTCTTCACCTCTGATGGTCATCTTCTTCACCTCTGATGGTTGTCTTCTTCACCTCTGATGGTTGTCTTCTTCACTTTTGATGGTCGTCTTCTTTGAAGATGAGACTTCTTGAAAAGCCACTTGTGTCCATGGATTTGGGGAGGGGAGATCAGTTAAGTGCATGCTGGAGTATCTACTCCCAATGTTTCCACTCTGCTCTAAGTAGGTGTGGCAAATGGGTGCCAGTCCCCCCTTGAACTCCAGAAAGTAGAAAGAGTGTTGCTAACTCTAAAATAGAATGAGTTGCTAACACTAGCAAATGGGAGTGATTCTTGGGAACTTCACACCAAAAGCTATGCAATGCAAGGCCAATCATGGCATAATAAATGAGTTAAAAGGCAAGCAGATAGATAATAGTGGATTTGTGCAAACAACCTAAATGTAAGGATAGGGAGGATCAAGTTCATGTCCCAATGTCTCTGTAAATGTAGACAACTTTATATAGCTTTTGATTTTGTCTGTCTGGGCTAGATGTCCCTCCTGGGCTATAGAATGTTCTGGTTGGATTAGAAGATCTCCAAGGTCCCTTCCAACTTTACATGCCTATTATCTCATGCTTCTGCTCATTAAAAAAGAATTGTAAGTTAATTGAAACAAGGCTCTTTTGGCAGGCTCTGGAGAAAACAGTATAGATATCTATAGGTTAAATAGAAGGGAGAACAATGACAGGCTTTCCCCAGTTTATGACAACTGTAAATCAGGGAATGGAAAATAAGTAAGACCAGCCATCTTGCTCACAACAGTTTTGTGTACTCTTTGGGAGACAGGTAGGGAGGGACATTCTGCAAATTGGCTGCATGAGGATCAGCCTATTCTAGAGGAATGATGAGTTACAGATGCTGGAGACGAGGATAGGCAGAGAGAGCACACATTGGTTCTTATCGGGATTAAACTGTTCACATAACTCTGCATTCTGTTGACCGTGAAGAAAAATGCCACTTTAAAAAAAAATGAAGGAACTTGATTTGACATCAGTATCTAGGGTGATAACCCCCGTGGTCCCTTCTACTGGTCTGGGAAGTGCATGCTTTACTAAATATTTGCTTTGGAACATGGATGGGCCAACCTGAAGAGGGACAACCAGTGTTTGGTCACTCCATGTTCAGTGTCCAAGCAAGAGGAAGGGTAGGGTTAGGATCTCACAGGTGGAATAGAGAAATTGTCTCCGGAAGCTCAGTGTTCAATTTCCTGTCCCTGCAGGTAACTGGTGTGTTACCTGGAGTGTCATAGCAGAGCTGAGTTCCTGGGGATTTGAACAGAGTCGAGTCTATGAGGATGAAGGCATTCACAGCCCATGTGGAATAGGAAGGCTGTGGGCTTAAAGCCCTAGGGAGAGCTGAGGTCACTCTCTAGCTTTTCTAAATTATTTCCTAGTTTTGGGCACTTTCTCTTTCTCCCTTTGTCTCTCTTCTCTCTCATCCTGGGTCCACCTTGTTCATTTATCTCTTGTGATTCTGTTTGCTTTCAGTTTTTCCTTCTCTAACCATGTCTATGTTCCTTTCCCTTCCTATCTTCCACTTTCCCACATTCTTGCCTCCTCTTCTCCATTGCTATGAGACTGCTCCCTGTCTGATTTGTTCCTTCCTTTGTTTGGAGCAGCTGACTCCACTCAGCTCTCCCTGCCAGGCCCATATCCATAGCTATCCATAGCTTAGGACAACTGTGCTGTGATCTCTAAGGCCCATGGTAGCTGCTGCCTGATATCTCAGATATGGACATCAGAAGAGAGCTCTCGGAGCTGTGGTTGGCCATTAACCAAGCCCTGCCCCCTATACGCCACACATCACACACCACACACACAGCCCTGCATGAGGTCCCCTGAGCCCAGAAGCATTGATGTCTCTGTCATTCCCAAGGTGGCACTTTGGAGAGTCATGCTGTGGGGCAAGAAGCTTAGATTTGTGGGATGAAGTCCTTTGATCTGTTGTCTTTCCTCTCCAGGTACTCAACTTCCTTCTGCGGCCACCTTCCATGGTGCATGTGAGAGCCACAGTGGCCATCACCAGAAGTGGGGTTCTTAATGGATGCCATTCGTCTATGTACCAATACCAATGTCTTCCAGGGCCACCCCTTTGTCACCGACATCCATTTCTGCTCTCTGTGTTCAGAGAGCACTTGGTGAGCATTTGCTGTGCACCTGAGATTGTGTTATTACTATCTAAAGATCAAGATTGTGGAAATAGGCTTTCGGTACTGTGCTCTGTTCCCTTGGTAAAATCATATAGGCAAGAGACATCTGATGATAACAAGGGGTATGGGGTCTATGATGTGAGTACCATGATCAGGGCCAGGTGCCCACCCAGAGCCAAGTCTGAGAAGATGTCCTTTCAAGCAAAGAAACCAAAGGAGGCATTTGATATCCTGTTAAAGAAGTGGATGTATCCAAGAGTTAATGGGGGAGGTCAAGAATGTTACTCCCTTCCCCTTCCTCCTGAGAGAATACAACTTTACCCTTTAGAACCCAGCCTAGTCTTAAGCCTCCCTTTTCTATCTTTCCAGGAAGAGCTTTCATCTGTCAGAAGCTTGGTCCCTTCATCAGACAGAGGCTGTCTCATCTTGACATCCCAGAGCCTCAAACTTGAATTATAATCAACTATCAGTAGGGGCTATTTATTTATTTATTTATTTATTTATTGTAGTGCCTGGAATCCAACCACGTGCCAGTTAGAGTGCCACTGGGTGCTAAGAAACTCACAGTAGGAATTGTTAATTTCTGATAGGTAGGTAGATGAATAAGAATAAATATGTGAAAAATATACCAGGGATTATCTGAGCTCTCGGGCTCTGAAGCTTTCTTTACCCACCCAAGTTCCCTTAAGAAAACTTTGTCCACACAGTGTTCTGAGAACATGTTCCATCATTCTCTCAGACTGGAAGGAGCTCCTTTTTCTCTGAAAAAAAAAAAAAAATCAAACCAACCCTCAAAAGTTGGGTGTGTTTTGCCTATGTTTCCTGAAAGCTAAGGCCCAAATTTTGAGATGCAATCAATTCCAATTGATTGGTAAAATCCAACTCATATTCTCTGGGCCAACTTTGGATGGTAAAGTTCATTAAAAGCAGGCCTCTGGCAAGCCCGACACCCCTCAATGCTACAGTAATCAGGGCTTCTTCATGCCAAGTAGCGGGATCTGCCCTAAAGAGTCCCTGGCATGGTTTTGTAGGGACTTACCCATCTGCAGCAGCACTTTTTGTAAATGAGTAATTTGACCATGATGGAAACCCATGAGGAGCTTTCCAAGCTTGGCTGGAACTGGATGGAAGGAACCGGTCGAGGGAACAGATAGCTCTTGCCTGGGGGATGTGGAGGCCTTCTTGCTTCTCCTTCCTGTACAAATGTTGCTCCCTTGAGCAGAGTTAGTTCTCTTGGCATCGCTCTGAGGAATGCACTTTGGTCTCTGGCAGGCAAAGGGATTCCTTGGGAAGGAACCTTAAGATCCCTTGAAGGGGAGATATGCATATCTTTTGCCCGGTTGTTTGCTTTTAGAGGCTCCAAGGCACCAGGAAGGTGTAAATTCTCTGAATCTGCATGGAGCAGCAACTTCTGGAAGTCATCAGCTCTGGAAGCAACTGACACAGGGCTCCTGCCTGAGCTTGCCAATCCCAAAGCAAGAAGCTAATTTTAACCAATATTTATGGGATGCCCGTCATGTGGCAAGCATTGTACTGGGTCATTAATGCATGGGGGAACTTTCACCTGCTTCCCAGCAACAACCAGAGCTGGCAACCATCGAAACCAGGCTTTAAAAACAAAACATACTTAATGAAGTGTTTTGAAAGACCTAAATGGAAAATTTCAGAGTTTATACTTTTAAAAGGTAAGGCTGGGGGTTTGGGAGGAGTTTTCCAAACACTGACTCTTAAGTTTAAAGAGTGGATATTAAAATAATTCTTACAGAAACTTCAGAAAATAAAGGTAAGAAAGAAAAATTACCACCAGTTAGATATGATTAAGATTTATATTTTTACCCAAAAAGCTATGCTACATGACAAGCCTGGATTTGGCCTAGAGTCAGTAGTAGTTTCTGCTCTATTAGGATTTCTAAAGCCATGTTCTATGTAGACCTGGTCCTGGAATGCCTGTTAGAGGGAATGAGGCGATCCAAGTTTAGGAGAGGCTCAGATATGGCATATGGTGAGCCTTCCATAACTGATGGTTTACAGTCAACTTGTACATGGTGTTTATTTGCTTATTAAAGAGAACTTGAGTTATCTTGCAGAAACATGTGAACTATCTCTCCTTCCTTTTTAAATGACCTTGAAAAATGCATCCAACTAAATTTATTAGAGAAACGGATACTTATTTCTTGTTTTCATTCGGTTCTCTCTAATTCATGTGACTCTCAGAACCCAGATGGACAGATTCAGTCCTGTAATGGAAAGCAAGGGAGGAGGGACTATTAGAAGTACATGGGAATCACACACACACACAGACAGACACACACACACAGAGACATGCCTTTTAAAATAAATAGAGGATTGAAATGAAAGTACTTCACTGTGCAACACAGAAACTAAATGCAGGATCGTGATTTGACAGAAGGCTGCCAGGAGTCAGATGTGGGACATCTACCAGATGTGGTTTTTTATGTGGTTTTATTGTTGTTGGTTTCTTTTTGGTTTTTGTTTTTAGTTTTTTGTTTTTGCTTTTGCAGTTGCCTAACTCTGCAGTGGTTCTGGTATGAGGCAGTGCCCAGATGGTCTGAATATGAAGATTTGTAGCTGGTGTGAGCAGGGTTCCAGCAGACTGATCAGGAACTCTGGTCTTCAACCCCAGAAGTGTACCAAGCTGTCTGGTTTCAGTGTTGACACAGAGTAGAGATCATCTATGACCCTGAAAAGTTTCTATTATGCTTCTGCTCAGGTTTTCTGTCACCTGCCCTCTTTCCCCCACAGTGTGTTAAGGTACACTGTAGCAGAATGAGGAGCCCTGCAGCTTTCTGCGTGCTAGCTGCCATATGCAGGGTTCCCATTCTTAATCTACCCGATGGCCCCAAGAGACCAACAGTCTATCTTTCACACTCCAGAGAGGTTCCTCTATGTACTTCACAGTCAGGAGTCCAGACCCTGGAAGCTCTTCTATATTATTCGTGAAGTCCTGCTTGCAAACCAGCCCTGATGGTCATTATCTTTGGTTTGTACCTTTAACCTCCCAATGCCTTTAGCTGCCTGGAGAATTAGAAATCTCAAACTGTGGGTTTCTTCTTCTGTCTTTCACTGAGTGTAAACCAGACTCTAAGAAGCATCTAGACATAGTGTTGCTTTTGGCCCTGACTAAGACCCTTGTGGGTGGGCATAAGAAGGTGCAGAGTCAACAAGACAGACTCAGGGAGTCAGGCAAGTGTCAAAAGCAAACTCATTACAGGAACTGGGCAAACTTTTATACCATTTCCCAGAATCTCATTGGCTCTTAAGTAGCCAGATGTGGCACTGTCTCTTTCTCATTGGCTTGCTCCATCTCCTGATTCAGCACCAGCAGTTCTAGCAAAGCTGGCAGATTCTAGGTCGGCTCAGGGAAGAAGTGTCAGAGATACATGTGCCAGCATTGTGATTGGGCCTGCTTAGCTAAGTTTCTCCTACATTACTAGAGTTCTCAAGGTGGTGAAACATCTAGTATCCCAGGGATATAGGTAGTTCATTGAGGTAGAGATGCCCAGAGCATGTATTTGAAGTGTTAGAGATCTCAGGGCACTCCAGGGAAGGAGCAATGAAGATGGGTTTTGTAGAATGATGAAGGGTTACTAGGATGCACATGAGTATATTGATTTGCAACAGAAACAGTTCAGCTCAGCAGGTGGTTGTGGTTGAACTGAACCTCTGGGGCCCAATAGTATTGTCTATCTGGGGAATCTATGGCATGGGTTGGATTTAAAGTCACAGTAAGATGAAATCTGAGTGATGGGCTGGGGTTAGAGCCTGAGGAAATGGTATGGGTAAATGCACAGACACTAAGGTTTCTCCCTCTACAGAGTGGGAGCTTGGGCTGCAGGTCCCAGGGGATGAGGGGGAGGTTAATATAAGGCAACTGCTCAACCAGAGGATTCCTGGGATTATAGAGTATTGCTGCGACTACCCTGCGATGGGACATGCCTGGTTACTGGCCCTGTAGACTTGGATAGTACACTATGACAGTGGAGTCATGTGATAGAGTACATTTTGAAATTCATAGCAGACAGACAAGAAGCTGGGAGGTCATAATACAGTCCCCCATGGACATGCAGCTCTAATGATCTGCTTCTTCCAGCCAGGTGCCACTTCCTACTCCTCACCCCCACCCCCAGCACTGCCACCATCTTATATTTCTACAGAGAACCATAGAGTAATTAGATAAGAGTCCCCTGGACCTAGCTATGTTCGGAAAGGCACTCAGCTACCCCTAACGATGTGTTTTATTAACATCCCAGATGCTTCTTAATCAAGTTGACAGATCAACGAGCTGACCACTGCATCCTTTGATGTCTTATCTCATACATTGAATGAGCGATGGTTTTATTTTGTTCTGTTTTTAAACCAGGTCTCAGAATGAAGGAATGAAGTACAGGACAGTTGGGTTAACTCACTGCCAGCACAGACTAGAGAACATTGTACCTGTAGAGAATTTAGCATCCATAGCAACAGAATGTTCTTGACAGTAAAATGGGTTTAAACATTCAGCCACCAAGCTTTCAGACTAATGTAGGCTATTGTTGTTTAGAGAGCAAGCACATTACTACTTGTATGGCCTCTTTAAATGATCTGCTTAGCACAGATTTGAAGGCATTTGAGCTACTTCTTTAAGAATACCTTTAAGGTCTTCAGGACTTTTTGCCCAATACCTGACTCCTGGCCTGGGCCTTCAGATTCTAGAATAAATTGCTTTGGAGTTTGGAGAGAGCCTCGCAGCTTCTTTCCAGCCAATCTTCCAGCACATAATTGTCCAGGCTTCTAGCCAGGAGGACATAGCTTCTCTCCACCAGAGGGAAGGCACTCCTAGACTCTAAATAAACCTCATAAGTCATGCAAGGCTCCTTGATGGAGCCTGAAATGCTTGGCCTTTCTCAGGGATAGCAACATTGGCTCCTGCAGAAGATAAAGTATGGCTCCTGTGGGTGCTGTGTCAGGCCCTCTGGGTGTTCAGGCCCTGTAATGAATGGAAGGGATTTGGGAGAGCAAGGGAGGGAAGTCCTTCCTGAAAGTATCATTAGATGAACTTCCTCCAGGTTGAGCATAGAACCTGGCAGTTGGCCCTACAGAACTCAGGGACAAGGATTTTCTCAGCAAGGGCTCTGAGGCTGGACTAGAAATTTCAAGCTACTCAGTCAATGTGAGGGGCTAGCAACAATGGCTTTACAATGCTTATATCTGTAGGCCTTGCGCCTTCTGCTGAACCACTCAGATCCTGATTTTGCCTTTAGTACAGGGATGGTGGTTACTGAGGTTGGGAAAGCATCCAGATACAGCACAGGCACCCAGTGACATGGTACCCACCAGGAAAACATTCCAATGTTCTTCCTCTGTGTACTGGCTGGTTTTGTGTGTCAACTTGACACAAGTTGGAGTTATCACAGAGAAAGGAGCCTCCCTTGAGGAAATGCCTCCTTGAGATCCAGCTGTAAGGCATTTGCTCAATTAGTGATGGGGGGGGGGAGAGACATTGTGGGTGGTGCCATCTCTGGACTGATAGTCTAAGGTTCTATAAGAAAGCAAGCTGAGAAAGCCAGAGGAAGCTGGCCAGTAAGTAACATCCCTCCATGGCCTCTGCATCCGCTCCTGCTTCCTAACCTGCTTGAGTTCCAGTCCTGACTTCCTTTGGTGATGAACAGCAATGTGGGAAGTGTAAGCTGAATAAACCCTTTCCTTCCCAACTTGCTGCTTGGTCATAATGTTTGTGCAGGAATAGAAACCCTGACTAAGGCACTCTGCTTTTAACTCATGCCTCCTGAACTAAACAGCATTAGTTCTCTAGAGAAAGTCCTGATTTGGGGCTGCAGCTTTTGAGTTACCCTCTTGCCTAACATTAACATAGCTGGCCTGGATCTTTATACTACAGAATAAATTGCTTTGCAGAATAGGGAGAGCCTTGAAGCTCTACATCCATCTCTTGGGTGTCACATGGACCCAGTTAGAGGTCAGAAACAACATCTGTGCCAGATTTTTGTTGCTCTAGTCTGTACCTGCAAAACCAGCTACTAAAGAGTAAAGGTTGATTTGGGTACGCAGTTTTGAAGGTTCTGTTTCCAGATCAGGCAGAGACTTTGGGGCTGAGGGAGAAGGCAGTATGTTGTCATGCAAGAGAATATGATGGAGCTAAAATACTAGAGATGATACTCAGAAAAACCAACCAACCAAACAAACAACAAAAACAAACAAACAACAACAACAACAAAAAAAACAAAAGAAAAAATGAAAAAGAAGAGGGACTTGGGTTTCAATATCCTCTTCTAGGACAGGTCTCCAATGATCAGAATGTCCCCTACAAAGTCCTATTTTTCTGAAGATTCTATCACCACACAGTAGTGCCCAGCTAAAGACTAAGCCTTTACAGATGGTCCTCTGGGAGGCATTCCAACAGTTTGTGGTCTGCAGATGTGGCATTGGCCGCTGATGGCTAAACAGGAGTCATCATCGTTGGATCAGCCTATTTCTGCTGCTGTTCTTTCTGGTTGTTCTGTACCTTCACACTCTTTAGAGCCAGGCAGAGATTCCTCATCCCCTAGCAAAAACTCGGCCTTTTTCCTAGTTTTTTGGCCAGGGCAACAAAACCAAAAATGGCATCTCACAGTTGCTTGAAATTTTGTGTCCTGATAACCAGTGAAAATAAGTAGGCTTCAAGTCACCAGCTATTTATGCTTCCCTGTGTGTAAATTGCCAGTGTGAATCCTCAGGTCATTTTTCTGTTGGTGCATTTGGGCCTTTGCTTATTGATCGAGGCATTTTTTTTAGGTGTTCCCATTATCAATCTTTGGACTGCTATATATTTTGAGTACGTTTTTTTCATTTAATTTTGCAATCCAATATTTTGTTCTTTCCTTTCATAATATTTGTGTTCCAAAGGTCTGATGCTATTCAATGTTATAAATACATTCTTCTTTCTTCTAGCCATTCAATATATTAACTTGTTCAATATTTGACACTTTAATAATTCTGGAACTTTGTGAATGGTATTAGGTAGGAACTAGGTAGTAATCAAACCAGTTATGTCAAATGAATAGCCAGGGGCTCTCAATCATTCACTGAATTGTCTAACATCTCTCAGTTGATTTGAAACACATTCTTAGTAATGGGATATGTTTCCGTATGTGTTTTCTATATTAAAAGGATACAATATGTGTGCGTATGTATACAGCACTACAATACATAGCTTGTGACTTTGTATATCAATTCTCAATATAATAGAATGGAAATGTATGCAGGAGATAGGTGAAGGAGCTACTGTGGTACTGGTGCCGTTTTAGGCTTTCCCATAGATTAATAACATGTATCATCACACATTTTTGCTAAGCCTATATTACTTAGTAATATGTAAGTGGTCATGGCTGTCTGTCACCTGAAGGTCAATATTCAAGAGCCATGTTTGAGAGAAAAGAATCAGGCTTGCTCAAGAGCTGGCGACCTTGTGACTATAGGAAAGGTCACTGCCTCAAAAGTGAACACTAGGGAATGAATATAGGCTTTGAAGGGCTTCTTAAATGAGTATATATTAACCACCATGATGTTTTGTTATAACACGTTCTTATCTATATAATATATGTAGTGCATTTTGATAATATTCCCTTCCTGCTGCCTTCTCTTATCTTCCTCATACTTTTCCCAACTGGTCCTAAAGCTTTCATGGTTTTTGTCTTTATTTTTCATGACCCATGAGTTGGGAGAGAAAGGAGATACAGCTAAACAACAGACCGGAAGGCTGTGGACTGAACAAGAAGGGGGATGTCTTCCTCAGCAGGAACTTCATCAGGGGCCCAAAGGCCCTTAATAGCTATTCTTTGAGACAGGACCATGTAGCCTGACTTTTTGATATTAAGTCTTGTCGTTTGCACACAGTTGCTTTCAGAGAGCTGAAGACTAAGGAGATAAGCTATGAAGTATTCATACGCTCTGAGCTCTGTAGACTTCAAGAAGGGTTTAACAGTTCATCTTAACTGTGTAGGTAGGATAGGATTGGGGAGCATTGGCAGCCTATGGAACTCTGTTAGTGACAACTCCTCAAAGCAGCTAATCTATTACACGTATTTTGTGATCACACACCTGTTTATTCCCAGGGGTACTTGCCTTCTGGAAACTCTCATTACCCAGTGAGTAGACAAACAGAGTGTTTCAAAAGTTTGGGGACTTAAATAATTAAATTAGTATCTAACAATCTATAATGCATCCTGGAATAGAGAAAAAAATATGTGAGTAGAAAAGGTGATGATATCCAAATACAGTCTGTAGCGTGGTCAACAGTATTGTACTGATGTTAAGGCCTTCATTTCTCCAAGCCTTCCACAGTTCTAGAAGATAATAGTGTAAGGAAAAACTGGGTGCAGGGCCTGTGAGACCTCCCCTGTCTATAACTGCAACTTTTGAGTAAATCTCAACTATTGGAAGACAAACGGTTTATTGAGACATTTTAGGAATTGGCATGTAAATTTCATTTGAGAATGGGTATGCAGGCATGAGTTCCCTCCCACTGTCTGAGCATCTCAGAAGGGGCAGCCCTGGAAGTGGGAGTGGCTCCTCTAACACTCATCATTGCTTTCTTTTAAGAACTAGTGGAAAGTGGAAGGTGACCTCTCACCTTCCTCCTAGACTTTGAAGATCTGGCTGTTTGCTCTGGCAGGAAGCCCCCAGACTCAGATTCTTCACTCCCCTGAAACTTACATGCTTAGTAGATGCTCGATGCATTTCCCTGCTGAGCAGGCATAAACAATCAATCCATAATTGTGAAAGAGCAAGGGGCTTGGTTCAGGGGAAAATTGTTTGAACCAACAAACTGACCAGCTTCTCTCCTTTGGTACTTAAACTCTCAGTGTGCGCCTCTGTAAAGTGGGGATTACAAGTCCACTGCTGCCAGGACTGCTGGGACACTTGAATTCAGAAGCATGTATGGAGCGCCTTCCTTTGGATGCTGGCTTGTTGCCAGTGCTCAGTGAGCACAATTCCTCCCTTCCTCTACTTTTGCTGCATTTAAATCCCACTCGAGTGAATATAGCCACACAACATCCGCAGTAACCAGCTGAAATCTCATTTCGACTTCGCCATCATCATCTTCCCACTCTTACATCACTCAGTGCTTACGTTTTGTTCTGGGTAGCAGGACAATAAAGAAAAAGAGATACTTTCTCTGTAATTCGAAGCGTTAAGTTGTCCAGGATGGTACTATATGTGGAAGAATTTTCAGTAGGCTCACTGTGGCAAATAAAATGATGAGAAATAAAACAAAAAGTAGCATCAAATTTCCTAAAAAGTGGGCACTGAGTCCTGGCAGGAACTTGAAGATGCCTTCACTCTATGTGATGTGCACAGCAAAGAGTTAGAAGCAGGAGTTTGACAGTTCCTACGGCACACAGCCCTGGGGAAGGGGCACCAATCTTCATGTGGCCAGCAAAAGCAGGCATGGGTTCCCGGAATTATATAATGTACTCCTTCCAGGGGCAAGGATAACCCAGGTCTGCATCCTGGCTCTGCTAAACGCATGTTGACAGAGTGATTTATTTTAATCCCTCTAGGCTTAACATCTATGCCTGTGAAATGGGGACAGGAGTCAATGAATCACTAAGATCTATGGCATCCAATGAAGTATAATTTTTTAATGAATTTCATTAAAATTAGCTGCATGGACTATATTGCTAGGAGTCAAACTCTGAGAGAGCAGCATTCAGGGTCCAGCATGCTAATGACAATCCGCTTCTCAAGGCGAGTGGTCTTCACGTGGGCCTGAGGTTTATGATTTTGTTTTATATCGTGCCTATTCCTCATGTATATTTCATTTTGCAAAATCTATTACATAATTTAAAGAAACCCAAGGCAATCGTTCCGAGAGCAAGTTTATGTTAACAAGCTTATTGAATGGGGGTGGGGTGGGGCGGAGAGAAACCAAAACATCATCAATCAGCAGATGTACAAACAGCAAAAGACACAGAGACGCCAAGCCACATTAGGCTTCAAAATCCATTTTCAGCTATGTGTGTTGGTGCACAACTGTAATTCCAGAACTCGGGAGGATGAGGCAGGATGACCACAAGTTCAAGGCTAGTCAACAACAACACCCCATTCACACTCAATCGAGCAGGCCCTCCTATGTCTACCTCTGCCACCTTGGCAATAGAGATGAATCCAGCTTAAGTTCAGCTCTGCTGTCTCTCCAGTATGCTGCGATAGCTCTGGTTCTGACCCAGGAATAGAGGTGTTATTTTGACCAGCAAGCCATCACATAATATTTACTTTTTAGGCCTCTAGAGGAAGAACAGCCTGGTCTCTTCTCTAATTGTCTTTCTGTATGTGCGATGCCCAAGCTACCAACCATTCTCTCCTATTTATTGTTTCTGATTTGCAGGGTCTTCTTACTTGAGTTCCCCATTCCCTACAACAACAGGCACTCAACAAATGTTGCAATACTCTTCCCTTCTTTGGCATGCTTAGTCTCAGTTTCTTAGTTCTTAAAATGGGAACCACAATGCCTATCTATCTAATGGTGATAACACAAGGAGAGAGCCAAAGTGGTTGCGCACACCCTCTACCCTGCTTCCTTGGCTCTCTGGCTCTTGAAAGCCGTTTTTGCCTTTGAGGGCATCAAGCTTTCCACCCCATGAAGACATATAGTCTTTGGTTCATGCTGTGGATCTCAGTGAATGACAAAATGTCAAGACCATATTAAAAACAACCACCACCACCACCACCACAACAACAACAACAACAAAAGACCCTTGAGAACATTGCAGAGGAACAGGCAGAAGAATTATAAGAATCGGAATACCAGGAAGTCTTGTGTATAACTGCTTCTCTTAGAAATGCCTGTGTGAGCAAAAGCTGAACAATGACATTGTCAACAGACATGCTAACGCAGAAGGGTGAAAATCTCAGGGGTCTCAGCCCCAGACAAAGAACTGTAGGCACCTAATGATGCTAGGTGAGGGAGAAGTAGCCTTTCCCAGGGATGCGCTCCCCGATTGATTATTCAATACAATACTGTCAGTCCTGAAACCCTATATGCACGAACAGGGTTTCTTCTTACTTGTGTTCCCCATTCCCCACAACAGCAGGCACTCAACAAATGTTCTAATATTCTTCCCTTCATTGGCATGCTTAGTCTCAGTTGCTCAGTCCTTAAAACGTACAAAAATATACAATTAAAGTGAATTCAGAAGAGTGGGTTTATATGTTTGTTTATATCTATCTCTATCTACATGTCCCTATATATTATGACATATAATATATATGTGTATATATACATATATATTAGATAAAGCAAAAATAAGCAAAGACAAAGGTTACCAATTTGAGAGTTAGGGATTCATGATAGGGATTGGAAGGAAGGGACATGGGAAATGCTGGAGGGAGGAAAGGAAGGGGCAACTGATGTAATTATATATATGTATTGTAATGTGAAAACAAGAAGCACCCTGAACTTCTAGCATGAGACACAAAGACCCCACCACTTCAGAAGTTCTGTCCATAGAACTCTCTGATGTTTCATGTGCCCCTCACTTGATTCTGGATTCATTGGCAGAAAGGGAAGCAGTGTCTCAACCCCCAGCCATGGCCTGGACACAGCCATTTACCTTGCCTTCTGCTCAGCTGCTTGGCTTTTAGGTAAAAGCTGAGCTCACAGGTACAGAATCCAACTAGACAGAAGTGCTCTGGGGAGTCTGTCATTTATGAGCCAAAGGTCAGAAGAAGGTCACGGCCTCTTTCTCCTGCTTCCTCTCAAAGCCTCTGAGAGCAATCTTCCTACTTCTATTGCTGGTCCCAGGTCACCAAAGCATAGAATTCTTCTTGTTCCCTGCCTGTGACACTTGACACGACTTGCGACATATGGAAATCAGCTTCTGCCTGCCTGCAGAAATAGTTTTCAGTTTTCAGGCCCAGCCAGTGTTGGAATGCAGACAGGTCTCTCTCCTGCCCTGGAGAGTAGACTGTGTTCACAACAAAGCTCTCAAGTAACTTGTCAAAATCAGGAAAGGGAGGAGAGTAAAGGACCACCTGGGGCTTGTGGCCTTAGGAAGTGGAGAATCCACAAGAGGTGCATGCTGAGGGAAGACGGAGTCTGCTACCCTTTCAGCCTTTCCATTACTGCCTGCAGGACGCCTCACTAATTAGACTGCCTCCCTGTGGCCTGCCATATTCGTTTGATCTATCTGTTCTGCCTGGGCAAAATTTAAGCTGTATGACCTTGGACTAGTGACCTACCGATCTGAACCAAATGGCATCACCTGCTAAAAGAGAGAGGGCGGGGGAAAGAACAAGGTCTTTTGAGTTAGTGGAGAAGTAAGAGCTAAGGCATATTGTAAGGGAAGAAAAGCCATTTTGTCTGTCTTTTGTTTCACTTGTGTCTGTACAGAGACTTCCTTGAACAAAAGACAGAATAATATGAGAAAAAAATAAATAGATCTTTAATATAAGACTGTGTTCTATATGCATGGGAAATAACTAAGTGAAATAAGTGAGTCTCTAGAATAGATCTCAAGGAGCTAGCTTAAACTGCAGGCTTAAATACATCTTTCTTTGAAGCACGGGGGTGGAAGCAGGGGTGGGGGGGAAGAAAAGGGCAAGCCTTGATAGAGACAAGATAACTAGGAAAATAAAAGTGAGGCTTGTTATGCAATCCTATGTTGGTACCTTCTCATGGATTCATGGTCTGCAATGATCTAGCTCTTTCCTCCAGTGTAGAAAGGGTAGAATCCTTATAGTGAGGTCCTTTATACATGTAAATACATCAACCAAAGGAATAACTTTTCCAGGGCTTATCGTGCAGCTGTAGCATTTCAAAATAGAGGCCCAAAATAATCTATATATCAGTGATATATTTGCAAAGTCTCCTGTAGTCATATCATGACAGGGCATGCCTTTGAAGTTGACTTTCATTTTCTATCTGCTTCCACCTCTCCCATTCCCACCTAGGCACTACCTCTTAATTGCTTAGCCAGATTGGCATTGACTTCTTTTCGGGTCTCATGTTAAATTCTAAGGAAGATGTTAACCTTTAGCTTTATGGAACCTAGAGCATATGTTTTTGTAACTTCATAACTCCCCTATTTGGTCTTTGGTTCTGTAAACCAGTGTGAGGTTTAACTGGTAAAAAAGTGATTTAGGAAAATACAAAACACAGTTTGCTGCAAGAGATGAAGGTCCATTGCAGCGTTTCATCCTGCCAAAAGAAAAACAAAACGCAACAGCGATGCAAGCCCTGCTGTCATATACTGTCCTTCTCATTCCCACTGAAGGTCCTTGCTGTCATGAGACCCCCAAGGTACAGATTTAAAGTTAAGTGATGTCCACCTTTTCAAATTGATGGCCACGGGAATAAATCTGATGCTTCACTACTAACTTGTCTCCAGCCTGTGTTAGGCTTGGGGGATGGAGAGGAAAGGTGCTAGGTAAGAGGGAAGGGTGCTGAGGTGAATCTCTTCCAGGATAGAATTGTTGACACAAGGAATAACACCGAGGAAGGCATAGAGAGGGGGAGCAGATGTGTGGGAGATATGTCAGTTCTACCATTACAGCCTAGTCTGCTTCTTACCAGTTTTCAATGGATAGGAGAGGTCCTGAACCACCACGAGGCTGCAGGCTTAGTTAATGAATAAGCCGTAGTAGGTGGTCCAGTTGAGACTGATTCCCAGGCTGCAGAGGATGAAAGATTTCAACGGCACTGCATGTGTTCCCTTGTCAGCTCTTCCTATCAGGTAGAAAGGCAGAGAAGATGTGGGGTATGGGCAGCCTGTGGAGCCCTCGCACCTGGGATGTAACTCTAGCAACAATATCTTTGGGTAATACCCTGATCCTGATTCATGTGGAACTTCTAGTGGCTTACCCAAGACTTAGAATGCTGGAGATACTTCTAGAGTTATTACTTTGTGACATTGTTATATTCTCCAGCACATGCAGCCTCCCTTTTGGGACACAATGTAGGTATTTGATGATTCATTATCGCTGTATAAATTTAAAATCCTGAAACAGAGAGGTAGGAAGGAACAGAACACATGGGATCAAGTCTCTTTGTGCTCTTTGAATTTGAGACACAGTTTCTTAATTTTAAGATTCATAACATTAAAAACAATAGTCTCCTGCTCCTGTCATGGAGGTAACATCTGTTCTTTTGAGTGGGCTCTTAAAGGCAGCATCTTCTTCCATTGTTAATCTCCCCATTGCAGACTCATTGCAAGCTCACCCATCTGTGCTCTAGACCCTGATCCAGCAGACAAGTTCCATGCAGAAAGCCTAATAACCACACATCATCAAGGTTGTGCTCTTCCTGCTGATAGATGAGGTCAGGCCACACTTTGCATATTTATAATATGTTTTTCCTAACTTGCTACCTCATAACAAAGAAAGAACCAAATCACATCCTCATTAGCTTCAAAGAGAAATACTGATGTTTGGGGGTTTTTTTCCCCTTCTTTTTCTCTGTTTCTTGCATTGGCAGGAGATTTAGTTTTGCTTAAAGGAAATTCAGATGACGCTAATGAGAGCGCAGTGTCTTAATTTGCATATTAGATGAGATAACTATTGAGCTAATTAACACCTAGGATGAATTTTATTGCTTGGTACATTGTTCTGTGGTGATAGTGACTCTGCTACTTCCCCCGGGAGCAGAACAATTTCAAAGGAGACTCAAATTTCTACACAAATACTTGGGGTCAACCAAAAATCTTTCTAGGAAATCCCACCTAGGATTTGTATTTTTACTTCTAATCAATCATGAGTCTTCTTTTGGGCCAACTCTAATCCTATTGGCAAGTGACACCAACTGAGGATCTGTTTATAGAACAGAGACTTACAGGGGGCTAGGGGCAAGGGACATTTGTTTCATCTTGGGTTCTGGAGCAAGGTATGGAAACGTATAGATAGGTTGAAATATTTCCTGATTCTACAAGCAAGACAGACTTGTATACTAAAGAAATAAAGAAAACATATCCACTGCTGTTTGTTATAGCCTAGGAAGATAGGTTGGTTGCTCAGAACCATTGGAATAGCTTAGAGACCACAGTGATGGAGCTTTACAGTAGGAGAGAGATACAGGGTACAACTGTAAACACCTCCTAGACAGCAAAGAATTAATAGTGAAGGGACAGAGTGGTGAATAGGCAGAAAATTACTATTTGGAACTATTAGAAGAAAGAGGAGGTGCTAGTTTCCTTTGTTGTTATGATGCTAAGACAATGAGCAAGATCAACTTGGAGAAGGAAGTTGCTTTTATTTATAGGCCATTAGCTAGGGAAATCAGAGCAGGAGCTCAAGGAAGGAACCTGGAAGCAGGAACTAAAGTAGTTCCTGGAGTTCATGGAGTAAGTTCCTGGAGTAGCTCATGGAGAAAGACTACTTACTAGGCAGTTTTCTTATATAACCCAGACCACCTGCCCAGGGCTGCCACTGCCCACAGTGGGCCTCCACATCAATAAACAATAAAGAAAATGTCCCAATAGACATGTCTATAGGCCAACCTGATGGAGGCAATTCCTTGATTGAGGTTCCCTCCTTCCAGCTGTGACAAATTGACAACCAAGTTTAGCCAACAGAGAGATTCTAGCTACATTATCTTAATAGGATTCCTGTTGAAGACAGACCAGGATGACCAGTAGCGCTCAAATGATGCTACTGATCCAAGTTTCAAGGGCATCTGCTGGAGTTTCCTGGGTCTTCAGTCCAAGGGACTTCATACAAGGTATTGCATGAAGGATATACAGTTGAGTATAGAAACAAAAAAACTTACTAAGAAAAAGTAAACCACTCTGAGTACAGGAGCAGACAGGTGAACCAAGGAAAAAGCATGTATTGAAAAGTGTTGAGTCATGAGATTCATGGCCATTTATAAGTCATGTACACGCCACCTGCCTTTTCTCATGCTGCTTTTTTGTTCGTTTTGCTTTTCAGTTTTGTTGTTGTTGTGGTGGTGGTTTTCTTGTTGTTTTGTTTTGTTTTGTTTTTACAGGCAGTCCAGGTGAAAAACAGTTTGCAGTATTTTTGGTCAACTGTCTTCTTTAGTATGTTAATTTGACTCTGCTCTCTGACAATATTTCTGACATGGTGGTATAGGCTTAGAGAACTGAGCAGACATCAAGGGTGATCAGATATCAAGGATGGATGGTTCTTGCTAAACTGACCAGGCAAACTTCTTGCCTGACACTGAATTTCAAAGGTTGGCTTAGGAGACTATTCAGTAGTTTACTCGAAGTTTGGCCAAAGCAAGAATTGTCAATATTGTAACTTAAAATGTAGGTTCACAGAAAGGAACTGACAGTGTTCTCCAGAAGAACTCAGGGATGATGTGAGGACTTGAAGAGGGTGAGAAGGCCTTCAGGTCCCAATCGAGCTCCATTTGGAGAGATGGGGATACTTAAGGGAGAAACACTCTCTATAGTTCCTAGACTAGATAGAATATCATGGCCATCGGCAGCAGTGATGGGGAAGAGAAAGCCTTCCCTCTCTACCCTGAGAACAAAGGGAGTTGCTGACTCCTATAGATTTCCAGGAGCAGGACAAGTTTCATACCAAGTTATCTAGTCTGGCAAAGCCTATGTGCTAATGGGAGTAGAGACCGGAACAGGTAGGACCATTAGCGCATCTTACAAGTACAATGGGGAAGGATGGAAAGACCACACAGCACAACTTCTTTTCGTTTCAGTTCTCTGTGCCAGAAGGAAAGAGAAGAAAAGGAGAGAGAGAGAGTCAGAGATGCAGAGGGGGAGAGAGGGAGAGAAAGCGAGTGCATGTGTAAGGGAGTCATGGCCAGATTGCTGGGAATGGGATAGACACCTACAGGGTCTGTGATCTAATAATCAATGATATGTGTTGGTTGTGTGCCCCTGCAAAATGGAGGTGCAGGGGCCCTTGCTCGGAAGAGGTTAATTTCAAGAAAGCAATAGTAGAACTTGAGATCAGGTTTGTGAGTCCTTGCAAACAGAGGCATGTTTCTCTGTAGCGTGTACAGAATCCTTATGAATGCTGGCCCTGTCTAAAATATGAGCTTTGATGAGGGGAAAAAAATGGAAACAATACTTCCAATGAACTGAATGAATGTAACTGAATTGAAATGGAGTGGAAAAAAAAAAAAACTGAATGCTGCCTACCAGGCTTGAGGCCTAGTCTGTTTGCAAGCTTGCTTTCAATCTCTACTCCTCTATTGGTTCCCAGCCTTCAACAATGCATGCTCAACTTTCAACTTCCTGAGTGTTAATCTTTGCACTGTCTTTTGTATTTTAATTGCTTTCTCTCTTGCTTTTAATGAGCAATCAGGGCTATTTCTTTATTGAGGACCTGCTGGCAAATTTCAAGCAGAGAGTGTGCATATGAAAGGAACAGGTGAGATCTCAGGCTATGGTGTGATTAGCTGTGGGAAGGCCCAGAATAGCCATTCATCTAAGGGAAAATGTCCACTTAACTCACAGCCTTAATTCAAAGGAAATGTCAAGTCCTCAACTATACACTCTGTGGCAACTGAAGAAAAGATTGGAAGGAAGGTTAGAGAAAATTACTGAGACTATAGCAACAGTGGGGAAATTAGCTTTAGGTAGGCGTGTACGCCTGTGTGTGTCCATATGTGTGTATATTTAATGTCTGGCAGCGTTCACCAGAATCATCTCCCTAGCAACAAGTAAGCAGGTAATCCAGGTAGTATTGTAGACTAAATGAGGGGAAATCCTAAGGGGCTGTATTGGTGCCGGCCATACTTCATAGTATGATTGCCTAGAAGAAGTGGTCTTTCCCCCCCATATCTTGTTTCTTTTGGTTAATTGGTAACAATGTTGCCAGTCCAGTGTTTGTTTCTTCAGATTTCTGTATGTTTCTCCAACCACTCTTGCTGCTGCTCTGCTTGGGATTAGCTGCCAATACTTGTGTGTTGATTGACTGACAGAGGCGTGGTGGTGAGTGGGAGGGTCCTCTGAAGAGTTTCTCCTGTTAAAGAAAGTGAAAGTAAAGCACGTGCTTTCAATTAGTACTGTTCTACTGACTGGAGATGTTCTGTATGACAAAGGCATCAGGTTACAAAGGGACACAGGGAATTGTCCTAGCTACACCACAGATGACACACATACCCCAAGCTCTCAAAGACAGCTGAGCTCAATGATAGCAAGCATGACTGTGTGTCTGTGCCATTTTTAGGAAGCTCCCCAGTGCCCCGAAGGGCAAACTTCTTGATTTAAAACTCTTAATAGCCATTGGGTCAAATGGACAATTTGACTACTTTGATCAAATGAGCAAATGTTTTCTATGACTTAATTTTAAGCAAGGGAAAGAGAAACAATCAAAGTAGCAAATTATAATATTTTGTAAAGGGAAGTTCCCTGTTCTCATTATTCCAAAGCTATAGAAAAATGACTTATTTCTTTCCAAAGAATATGGCCTGGACATTTGGAAAGTGCAGTATCTCATTACATCAACTACAAATATGTCACTTGTATGTAGGTGGATGCTATCACAAAGTACCATAGCCTCGGTGGCTCATGTAGAGAAACTTTCCAAAGTCTTGGAGGCTGTAAGCCCTGATGTCAAGGTATGGGCAGGGTTGGCTTCTTCTGTGTCATCTCTTTCTGATTTACATATACCTCCTTCTTTCTGTGTCCTCAAGCTGTCTTTCCAGCTATGAATGCCAGTGTGCTAATTGCCTCTTCTTAGAAGGACACCATCAGATTAGATAAGGGCCTGCCCAGTGCCTTATTATAATTTAATTACTAGTTTAAAATTCTATCTGTGAATACACCACATTTTGAAGTATTGGGAATTGAGGACTTTTAACACATAAATGCAGAGAACACAATTTAACCTATAACCACCATCATGCCATTTCTCTTCCTATCTCCTTATGTAAGATGTCCAGGAGTAGAAAAACATCGAGAGATGATCATGAACTCATACATCATGAGACATACATGTGGTCTCACTTCGTAGGGGCTCTGTCATTTCCCAATACTGCTTTAACACAAAGGACTTTGAGTTAAACACAGTAAACATCCAAACCATAAAAAAGGCAGAGCCTCTCTAGGCTAAAAAGACTCCAGAGAGGACAGAAAGGCAGGCAGGCAGGCAGCTGAACTTGAGCCCAGCCACAGCCTCTCCGCTTTGCTAGCTCTGCTCCTTTGCTGTACACTTCCTACCAGTGCATGCCCAGATCCATGCTAGACTTAGAGGGCCAGTTTCTATAAACTGAGCATTAAATAAGCAGAGTGAAAATAAATACCTAGGAACAAAACTCTCTCATCCAACCCCAGTTGGCTCACATGTTCCTGTTTGAAACAGTCTCTCCCCGCCCCAAGTTGCAAATTCATATAGCTTTGTATTATGATTTTAACTTTCATAGGCATATTTGTGGGTTATGTATTTATGGCCGTTCCTTAGTATATGTGAGGGCTTGCTTCCAGGGCACCGACAGACACCATAACCTACAGATATTCAAATCCCTTTATACAAAAAGGTGTAACATTTGCATATAACCTATGTAATCCCCCCATATACTTGAATCAAACCTCCAAATTGCTGGTGATATCTAATGTAATATCTGTGGTGCTTATACTATGCTGTTTGGAGACTCTGTATCTTTGATATACATTTACCTCTGTTTATATCCATATTTGGTTGGATCCATGGATGTGGAACCTGTAGATAAGGAGGACCCATACGAGCCTTTGTTGCTTACCAAAGCAGTTATCTCTAAGAGTGGAAACTCACCTCCTGCTGTCAGGCCAAAGCTGAGAAGAATTAAAGCTCTTGATCTGCAAATTGATCAACTATTAAAGTCACAGCGTGGGCTTTGTTTTCTTTCCTATTTGCTTTATTGGTTGGAATGGCAGTCCTTCACTTAAGCTACCTGGGAAGTGCTTCTTGATGAGTTATGTCATAGAGAGTCCAATTTGTGGGAAAGATAACAGGTGCTCTTGGGGAGCATTAAAATGGCATTGTTGTGAAATATTTATGCTAATGAAGAACTGCATTGATCACTTAGCTGGTGGCTTAGGAATGGCTGTTCTCGCTTAAGAAGTAACCTTCCTGGCTTTTTTTTTTTTTTTTTTTTTTTTAAGGCAAGAGAGACTATGGCTTCTCTTTCTTACTCACCTTCTGCTTTAGATGCTGTAAGACATTAGTTCCATCCTCTGGCAAACTCTGCATGGAGCCACAGCTATGTCCAGATGGAGAGGAGGAAAGAAGCCCAGAAAGTTAAGTGAATTATTTGAAATGCCCTAGCTATTGGATGACTTGGAAAACAGAACTTTTCCCCCTTAAGAATACATATTCCCTCCTGGTCATTTGATTCCACTCGTGGATTGTCAAGTATGACTCTATGGTGAAGAGATGGGAAAGGACAGACAAAGGGTAGCATCTAATTTCGATGTGAGGCAAAGTAGGGACCCATGGTTCTGTCACCATCCCATCTCTTGACACACTTGCTTTCTAAACATCCCCATAGGCATGATATTAGCAGGAATTGGTGAAGGAAACTGGGGACAGTGAGTATGTCCCATAACTAGCTTTTTAAACTTCCAGAACAACCTGATACACGATATTTTTTATTTTTAAAATTTAAAGATGTATTTTTATTTGTGTGTGTGTACATTTGTGTGTGTGTGTGTGTGTGTGTGTGTGTGTGTGTGTGTGTGTGTGTGTG
>JADRCD010168843.1:0-28637 GCA_019843815.1 Montemys delectorum | reverse complement strand
AAAAAAAAAAAAAAAAAAAAAAAAAAAAAAAAAAAAAAAAAAAAAAACAGAAAGAGAGACAACCCTGGCGATATAAAACCTAGGGAAAAAATCAGGAGTCATACATGCAAATATCACCAACAGACTAAAAGAGATAGAAGAGAGAATCTCAGGGGCAGAAGACACCATAGAAAACATTGACACAACAGTGAAAGAAAATGCAAAAAGCAAAAAGCTCCTAACCCAAAACATCCAGGAAATCTAGGACTCAATGAGAAAATCAAACCTAAAGATAATAGGTATAGAAGAGAGTGAAGACTCCCAATGTAATGGGCCAGTAAATATCTTCAACAAAATTATAGAAGAAAACTTCCCTAACTGAAAGAAAGAGATGATGCCCTTGAACATATAAGAATCCTACAGAACTCCAAATAGACTCGACCAGCAAAGACATTCCTCCATCACATAATAATAAAAACATCAAAAGCACTAAACAAAGAAAGAATTTTAAAAGCAGTAAGGGAAAAAGGTCAGGTAACATACAAAGGCAGGCCTATCAGAATTACACCAGACTTCTCACCAGAGACTATGGAAGCTAGAAGATCCTGGGAAAATGTCATACAGATTCTACAAGAACATAAATGCCAGCCCAGACTACTATATCCAACAAAACGCTCAGTTTTCATAGATGGAGAAAACAAGATATTCCATGACAAAACCAAATTTACACAATATCTTTCCTCAAATCCAGCCCTTCAAAGGATAATAGATGGAAAACATCAACATAAGGAGCAAAACTGCATCCTAGAAGAAGCAAGAAAGTAATCCTTCAACAAATCCACACAAACCTAATTCCACCTCTTATAACAAAAACAACAGGAAGTAACAATTACTTTTTCTTAATATCTTAATATGAAAATTAATATTACCAACATATCCTAATCAATTGAAATTCAATAATATGAGGAATTAGAAATTTGTTGATTGTCATCCAATGGTCTCTCCAATTTGGTAATTGGAGAAATAGGTCCAATATTGTACAATCTATATACATTTTTAGCTTGTTTGTTCATGACAGTGTCTGGTTGTGTACAACATAAGGGTCTTGAAATCTTGCTTCTCCTATCTCAGCCTCTCTATTAGTAGTATTGTTTGTTTCATGTTTTTACACTATACTATGGTTTTCAGAACAGCTTATATATTTCAGAAGTATTTATATACCCAAAAGAAACATAGACGATTAACTAGGGAGGTTGCTTGTAAGAGAACAACAAAGAGTGAGACTGAATGCTTTGCTTGAGGTTTGTAACTCTTATATCAAGTTTGAAGAAGAGGACTTTATAAGTTACTCTTTCTCTGAGATGAATGCTTTTCCAAATTATCACAGCTAATGAATCAAATTCTTACTCTTACCTAATGTCTGTGCCACTCTCCAAACAGAACCATTGTTCATTGAAACAGTTGGTGAATGACTTTATGGATAGACCATCTTAATACCTACACCATTTCTTAAATGAATTTAACCTGTTCTCTGTGGGCTGAGAATAAAGTTGCTCACTTAAGTCAAATAGCTTTGACCACAGCAGGAAATCTGTATCCAAATATCATGCCTACAATTCATTTCTTTGTGCAGCAGAACTGTCAACTCTCAGCTTAGGTATGATGGAGATAAAATCCTTTGGTGATGTGAGGATCATTGAAATACAGCCTTATTACAATGAAATCCAATGTCTAAAAATTGTTCTTATTTTGGGCTTGTATCACAGTAAGAGCCAAGATTTTAAACTCTACTAAATACAAAACAAACAAACAAACAAAAAGACTTTATATATTTATGTTTATTTAAAGAAATACTAGTAGAGATGTATTATTTTGAAATATACAGTTAATATGTTTGGAGTTACTTAAAATTTATATTGAGAAAAAAATATTTTCACTAGTGCTGTAGACGAGCATCTACATAAGACCGTAAAATTGATTGTTGTTTTATATCAAACAACTTTTATAATACTTATTTTTATTGCTATAATATTTTATAAATTGTAAGGAATAGGACAAAAAGATATTGTAGGTATTAAAGGGGGAGTCTCTGGGAAGAGTTGAGGTACAAAAAGGAAACAAGAATGTAATTTAATTCTATTTACTTAAAATATGTTTTCAAATGTTAACAAATTTAGATAAATTGAAATCATGTAACTTTTCTTATCATAATTCAATAAAAGTTTAAAAAAATAACCAGAACGCTCACATTCACCATCAAGAGAAATTCTCTGTTCGATGATGAGAACAGCATTTGTATACAGGTATAAACAAATGTTTAGAAAGAATTTTAAGCAAAAGTTATCTAATTTGTAAAGAAATATGGTATAAATTATTCCTTCCTCAAATGGAGGACTTAAATTCTCTCCATTTCTCCATGATAGTTCTTTATTGTTGGAAATTATCCCTATCTGACCTTACAACTCTTAAAATATCATTTTTAAAACTAATCTTATTTGACCTGAACATAAATTTATTGTAGTTTAACTACACTTTTTCTTTAAAATCTTTTTGGAAATGCACAACAAAATAATGTTCATCAGACTTTACCTCTAATTTCTGTGGAAAATATATTGGTTTGAATAAAGATAAGTAGGCAAAGATAGCTTGCTATTTTTCAATAAAACTAAAGAAGTTATCTCTAATCTTTGTTCAGCTCTATTGAGATAAAGGGCTTTAGGGACTTTATGAATTTGCTGTGACATTCTCTCTGTGTAGCTGGCAGTTTGTAGTGGGCTTCTTATTCTTTGGAGAGAGAGAACACAAAGTGTTAGTATTCTGGGCTTGCAGTTGTGAGGAGTGTATGGACCACACCTTCAAACAAAGGAACATCTATTTCTCTCTGGAGTCTGAAAACAAGAGATAAACAGCTCCAACCTGAAAAGATAGACTTGCATATTCAGGTACTGAATTCAGAGCAGTATTTGAGTCTTCAAAGCTAACATCTGTGAGCAGGCAGCTAAAGTTGCAGACACTGCAGTCCTTTGGACGTTTGGACATTAACACTTACCAGCTCTTGGGAATTTGGTTCGCTTGCAGTGATTTCTTTTACAGTCTATAGCCATCTTGTTTCAGTGTGTTGTAGCTGCTTATCTTTCACAGTGTTAGTCCTTGTTGTGTCTTTATTGACTAGTGCTTTACCAGTCCTTCATAGTCTCCAAGATCTCTCTCCAGGATCTCTGGTTTTTGTTGGTTTGTTTTTATGTTTTTCTTTGTTTTTAAGAGAGGGTCTCGATTTATGGCTCTGACAGTCCTAGGACTCACCATGTATGCCAAGCTATCCTCAAATTCACAGAGGTCCTCTTAGCTCTTCCTCCCAAGTACTGAGATTTAACACATGTACCTCCTTGCCTTGCCAGACCCTTGTTTAAAAGTGAGAAGTAGGCTAGCACCCCTTGGATTTTGAAGGGTTTGGAGACACCATCTTTTGTACAGAACCTGCAGCTGAATATCTACAGTTATTGGCTGAGTTAGCTCTACCCATGATAAAGACTATGGTATGAAATAAAATACTAGCCAGGGAAAAACTTTATCTGGTCAAATATCACAGTACAGTATCTGAGTATCTAGTAAAACTCAGCCTACTTATAGAGCTAGACTAGGGGTTGGAGCTATTTACAGTTTCTAGTACCACACTTACAGGCACATTCATGGTTTCTAGATCCACAAAACACAACCTCATCTATGTTCCACTCACAAACCTCACATGAATTTTATCTTTTCTCTACAACTCCAAGCTTTATAGCAAGTCGCAAAAGCAGGATTCCACCTTCATCTCCAATCTTGAAGAGGGTTGCTATTCTGAGATCCAGGATAAGTATAGATGAGGTCTTTTCAAAAATAGATTCATGTTTATCACTACAGTAGAGTCTGACAGGCAGACTTCCATCTGCTGCAGTTTCTTTGGGCAACAGTCATGGCTTTACCTATCACTCAAATTCTAGTGATCTTTACAAGTAAAGTAGCATTTCCTCACAACAGCCATGGAATATTTAAAGCTCAGGGATGACTTGATGAAAGTCTAACTATTGTGCAAGGGGACTACTAGGTTTGCAGTCCCTCTATTAAGGAACAGGGCACGATGGATGGACTGTGATTCTTCAATTTAATAGACCAGCTAGCCTACTTTTGACCATTTTGCCCACTAAAAACATCAAATAGTATTTATACAAAAAAGACAGAACCCGACTTATCAACTTCAATGGTTCCCAACAGTATTTAAACTCTGCCTAAAAATCTGGCAAAAGTTTGGACCCTCTGATCTGTTTCGCAGAGAACAGGTATTTGGCAATCAGGCCTACAAAAAAATTAAAGAAAGAAAAAGAAAAATGCTTTCTCAGATCTTCATAGGAGGAGTCAGGTGTCAGAAGAGGTAATATGTCTACTTGCAGGCAGGTTTCTTCTTCCACAAAGACTGAAAGAATATGGTGCCATTTACTTTGACAGTGACTTCACATTACAAAATAAAGGTTCACAAGTATTTAAGAAAGAAAGACATTCGTAGGAAGACTACAAAGAGTCTTTTAAGAAAGAGGTTCACCTTAAAGGAGCAGAGAATATTTCTTAAGTTTTCCTAGAAAATACTCTGGGAAGTTGGAATTTAGAGTTAGGCATGAATCTCTCTCTGGATCCTTGTCTTAGAGGATCATTAAATGATTTGGTTAATTTCTACCTATATTTTTTTCTAATTATTGATAGTATCTCTAAATATTGGAGAATGTGAGGACTTGCTATAGCATGGCTCCAATTTCTACTTGTTATAAAACAGTTAACTTTCTATTTACTGTAAACCTTTCTAGAGTTATTGACTTAAAATGTTGTCTACATTATGTTATATGTAAAATACATACATTTTTAATATTTGGTCATAATATCTAATTTCATATTATGAAAATCTCTGTGTCATAACTTATACAACCTCAGGCTCTGGAACATTGGAGTGGGATAGACAGATGTGAGGGGCTGAAGAATGGGGCCCTGCTGCATGGTAATTCCTTCTTGACAAGGCAGAGATGTCGCTTTAATGAAGTCTCAATGATAGGGCTGTGTTGACTGTTCAGTGTTCTTATAGGATCCTCTTACAAGCAGCTATCAAATAATTATTTAATCTATCCCCTTTGCTCTTTTAGTCATTTTATTTCCTTTTATCTCAGTAAGTTTAGTTTTCATTATTTTTTTATTTTAAAATTTTGACATTTATATTTAATCATACATGTAACTCATTCACAGACAAGTAGTAAACACATCATTTCAAACTTTTTTTAACTTCAGCAAATTGAACTCCAAGATAATTAAAAGAACTTTAATATTACCCAAAATGAATATTTTTCTTTGTACTTACTAGTTTGTGATGATGGAGATGGAGATAGCTGTCTTCTATATCTATTTTCCTCTCTGCCTCCCTATAAACCCCCTCTTAGTTATGTACCAATCTTGCTTTGACAGTATATAATCTTTCAGTCTCACTTTTTCCTTTGAAAATATTCAAGGAACATATTAGTAAAAGAAAAGATAAAGGCAGATATAGTGACTCCCATTTGTAATCTCCAGAGTTGGTGGGCCTAGCCAAGAGCATCACTGGTTTCAATGGCAGCCTGTGGTGTGTAGTAAGTCTATTGCCAATTTAGACTACAGAGTGAAGCTGTATCCCAAAAGCTAATGGAAAAAAAAGCACAAGAAAAAACAAAGCAAAACAATGCACAAAACAAACAAACAAATAAACAAAAACAAAGCAAAACAAACAAACAAACCAAACCAAAAAAATAAAATAAGTTAGCAGCACAGGGCATCTTAAGTTCCTTAAGATTCATTGTAGATTTTAAGGTTCTTAAGTTTCCCAAGAAAAAGACATCTGTTAGGGCTGAATGCCAGGACTTCTTTATGCTCTTATAGTCAGCCAGGGAATATATTCAAAACTAGTCAAAAGATGTTTTGATACTGTATTCATCTTGAAATTTACAAAATATTTATTAATTTGATAGGAAACTTACAGCTGCTGTCCCCCACATCTGGTGACAAGCAATGCTACAATGTAGTCAAGACACTGTTCTTTGTTTAGGTCCCTAGTGCACATTTCCACTGACATCTCTAATTCCTCCAATATGACACAGCACATCAGAAAAAAGAAGAATGGAAAGAGATAGAAACAGAGACTTTGAATTATAATAGTTAATTTTCAATTCAAATAAATAAATATATCCTTGTGAACTATATATTGTGTACTCTTATATACTTATCCTCTTGGCTATGTACACTCAGCTGTTCCCTTGTAGAGTAATGAAATCCAGTCATTGCTTTTAGTAGTTCACAAAGAAGCTATTAAAATTGAATTATTCTAATGTTAGAATGACCAGTACTAGAAGCAACAATACAGCAATTTAGGTGAATATTCACTGATGCCTAGAACAGCAGTTCTCCTGCTTTTTATGTCTTATTGTTAACTCTTTTAGCAATTCAGAACCAATGGCCATTTGCCTGTTGAATGCAGATATACATTTTGCTAAGGGCCTTTTCAATTTCTTCCCAGATAATGACTTACTGATCTCAATTGTGTAGAGTGTATTACTTTTTAAAATTCCACTCATAGTTCTTGCTCCTTTTTGATTCCCTAAGCATGCTCTCTAGTTCTCATAAACTTTTTATTTTCTGTTTTTTTAAAACTATTTACAAAATAACATTATGTCCATTGGGTTTTTCTCCCCAAAATCATCTCAATATATTCCCATTCTATGTATCTCCCTTTTTATTATGTACCGTATTACATTTGAGTATCATTTTGTAATGAAATATATTCTGTCATATCTGTCCATATTTATAACTTATAAACAAAACTACAAAGTTGAAAATGTTGCAAGTGATACAATACTAAAGAGTACTATATTCCTTCCTTTTGTGTATTTCATATAGCAAATTTCTGAAATCATTTTTTTTCCTGGAAATGTTTTATTGATGTGTATTTTAGTTGTGGACAGCCATGTAATGAATACAAGATGAAATATGTCATATTAAAGAGTAACCACATCAATACAGCCTCATAAAAATAATATTTTAGAATTTGTTGGGAACTATATATTCTGAGTCAAATTGTTTTATGGGCAAGGGTATTTACATATTGCAAACAAAAAATATTAGAACTGTTTCAGAAAACATAATTATTTGAAATGTAAAAGTAACTTCTGAAGAAACTGAAGCTTCAAACCTAAAATGTATATTTTTCATTACTTTCAAATAACCCATACTTATTTTGCAACATACAAGACAGTCTCAGTGGGAGAACCGCTGCTGGCTCGTGATAGCGTCATAACCCTGGCGTGCTGAGCAGCAGCCATGTTTCCAAACATTGAAAAGTGCCCTTCACTGCTGTGTAGGACTTAGGAAGGTATAGTACACATTCTCACATGTCAAACCTCACTGGAAACTCCAGACTTTCTGATGAAAAAATGATTTGTTTTTCACCATACTCATGAATAAGACAGTCTTTTTCCTCTGTCAGATACATTTAATTAAAAGAAATAAAATATTGTATTCACAGATAACACACATATGTATAATATTCTGGAGAATTTCTATGAAAACCTTCAAAATAAAAAATGATTAGAGTTCAAAATTTGTTTATGTGTGAAATTAAACTATGACTTTGATAGTAATTATAGTGATAAATATAGACACTCAGATATACACACACATGACACAGAGGCAGGGGGGAGAGAGAGGTACATAAATATATAGACAAACATACACAGATACATACAGAGAGACATACGTACATAGACATACATACAGATACACATATTCACACAGGCACACACACAAACACACACAGATACACACAGAGGGGCATACGTACATAGACATACATACAGATACACACATTCACACAGGCACACACACAAACACACAGAGACGCCCACGAAGAAAATGATACACACACACACACACACACACACACACACATACACACACACACGCAAACACAAACACACACACACACATACACACATACAAATACACACAATGTACACACATACAAACTATCCATAGAATTGACCCCATAAATCTGTCTGGAATAACATCTCAGATGAAAAGCAGATAATGTTTTCCTGTATACTAAGTTAGAGCACAGGGGAATCCCAGGAAACTTTGGTTGTTTGATTTTCTTAGAATATAGTAGTTCTCCCTTAATACCATCAGTTAGTAATGGGTCCCACTTCCCTTGAGAATATGGACATAAAGTGACAGTAACTAATACCATGAAAGGACACACTACTGCTTACAATAAAGAAGAAGTAGAAAAGTCTAATTTGTATAGGTAACCATAAATTTCCTGATTTGTTTGTATATTCAACAGATTTCAGAGTTTGGTATTTGTTGTTAACACTATTTGAATATCACTAGTTGGAAGTTTGTTTTTTCTTAAAATTCATGAGTCTATAAAACCCAAATAGAGCAGAGACTAAAGGAAAGGCCACCCAGAGACTGTAGCACCTGGGGACTCATTCCATATACGGTTACCAAACCCAGACACTATTGTGGATGCCAAGAAGTGCATCTTGAAAGGAGCCTGATATAGCTGTCTCCTGAAAGGCCCTGCCAGAGCCTCACAATACAGAGGTGGATGTTAGCAGCCAACCATTGAACAGAACGCGGGAACCCAAACAAAGGAGTTAGAGAAAGGACTGAAAGAGTTGAAGGGGTTTGCAACCCCATAGGAAGAACAACAATATCAACCAACCAGAGCTCCCCCAGAACTCCTGGGACTAAGCCATCAACAAAGGAGATCACATGTCTCCAGCTGCAAATATATCAGAGCACCAATGGAAGGAGAGGTCCTTGGTCCTATGAAGGCTCGGTAGATGCCCCAGTTTAGGGGAATCGAGGGTGAGGAGGTGGGAGTGAGTGGGTGGGTGGAGGAACACCCTCATAGAACCAGGGGGAGGGGGGATGTGATAGAGTGTTTCTGAGAGGGAGGGAAACTAGATAACATTTGAAATGTAAGTAAAGAAAATATCCAATAAAAAAATCCCAAATAGTTTTCAATAGAATGAACTTTGGGGTCACATATATAATTAGATAGTATTTTTTTTATTAAACTGTAGTCTTCTCTATTCACCGTGTGAACAACTTCTTAATTTACAAGGACACCATTAGAAAGGGCAGTTGAAAGAAGACATGCTTGGTTAGGATAAGAAGAGTAGGGAAACATGGATAATGGAAAATCATCATTAAAAAGTATGAGAAACTGGAAAGGAAGAGATTAGCTAAATTACCTAAAACACAGGAGGGAAATTATATTACACAATAGTTTGTTAAATCATATATAATCCCTAATATCACTCACTTAAACTGCTTTTTATCTACTCAGTTATATGAATTTTAAATGGTCGTGTTAAAACTTTAAAAAGAGTTAAAATTCAAACAGTATTAAAACTTCTATGATAAGGAATTCTGAATGATGAAATTAACATTTAAAAAATTCTAAATGAAATATTTCCATACATTTATAACTAGCATGTAGATTAATACTTTTAGAAAACAAGGGATCCAAACCAAAATAGGCATACAACACACACATTTTCTCATACATATTCCTTTAATATAAAATTAAAAGTTATATTACATTTTGTGTAGTGATGTTGCTTTGCTTCAGAAGAGAAACATTCTCTTACTGTCCTTAATTATTTATTTGCTGGTTGTTTATCACACAATAGTGTTTGTAACTGCCAAGTATCATCATTTATATTTAAATTTGGAATAGTTATTAAATGCCCAAACCCATATGTAATTTATAATCTCCAGGGTCTCAGAAAGGGATATAGTGATTCCTGAGTATTTAAAGGTGCAATTAAATTAAGATGAAGTCATCAAGACATGTACTAATGGAAGACATAAAGGCCCTAACACCTGACGAGGTATTTGTGTATAGACACGAGGAGAGTATACGCTACATGAGAAGGTTCTGCTAAATGGCTTAGCAGATAAATTCACTTGCCATCAAGACTGATAACCTCAGCTCAATCCACAGGAACTCTGTGCTAGAAGGAAAAACTGATTCTACAAAGTTGTATTCTGATATCCATGCACAGGCTATGGGATAGGTATGTATGTGTACATACACAATCACACACACACACACACACTAAGTAAATGAATAAATGTAATAATGAAATGACAAAGGAGATAGTGTCATCTACAAAAGTCAAAGAAAGAAGTGAGAAGCACTTGAATATATTCTGTACTCAAAACAAAAAAACACCAAAATAACAACAAGAACAACAACAACGCCAATTAAAAATTAAAGAATAGAACTAAATCAAAAGCTCTACGAAGATGAAGTGCAAATAGTTGATATATGTTTTCTTAAAAAGTATCCTCATCATTTTTAGCCACTAGGAAAATATAAATTAAAATGATTTCATTATACCCTGTCAGAGGGACTAAAATTTCAATTAGAATAAAAGACTAAGTAAAGAAAAAAAAAGAAAGCAAAAAAATGTGTAGGAAAGGGAGCCATGACTCAGTGCAGGTAAGGGTGCCAACCAGTGTAGTCCTTCTGTAAATGATGGTGCAGCTTCTTGCAAAAGCTAGCACTAAAGCATTAACATATGAAATGATCAAGCTATATGGTTTACAGTCTTATTTTGAAAAGATTCTGTATTCGACCTTGGAACTACTTCCTCATCTATATTCTTTGTTGCTCTGTTATTCACAGCAGTAAAGAAACTAGTTGTTCATTACTTTATGAATGAATTAAGAAAGTATAGTATACATATCCAGTAAAATATTATTTAATGAAAAGGAAAAAATGGAATTAGCAGGTAAATGGATAGAACTTGAAAAATATTTATGAATGAGGCAACCCAAACTGAGAAAGACAAATGCCTCATTACATTTTTAATATGAATGCTACCTGTGAATCCTTAGATATGTTTCTACATAAGGACCCCCATAGGTATGCATGTATCTAACAGGATTCCCTCAGAAGTCAGGAAAGTAGCTTAAGGGGTCCTGCATGGTCTTTCATCAGATGCAGATTGTATGGTGTGGAGAAAGTACAATCATGGAACAGGAACGGGTTAAATAAAATGGGAAATGTATCGTCAGTGTATAGATTCATGAGGAAAAACTTGTGGTAAAGATGCTTGGAAAGGCCATGTGAGAACTTACAGAAAGCCTTTAAAAGGAGCATCCCCTTTTGCAGACACTGTGGGCTACTAAATAAAAGTCCCAGGGAAAAAATACAGATTATCTCCTTTGGTCACTGATTCCTCTAAACATTAAAAGATATTGACATCACTATTGATAGTAAGACATTATTACGAAGTAACGGTGTACTTGAACCTTGGTATACATAGAAAATAATCCTCGTATGGCACTGGAAGCTTAACCCTTTCTGAATATAAATCTTTCAATTCTCTTCAGATAAACTTCTACTCTCCTCCTCCTCCTCCTCCTCCTCCTCCTCCTCCTCCTCCTCCTCCTCTTCCTCCCTCTCCTCCTCCCTCTCGTCCTCCTCCTCTTTCTCCTTTTTTCATCTAGTATTTGGTGATAAAATCAAATATGGTAATTGCCTAGATATTTGGAGACTGGTATTTTCTCAACTCTAAAAACATGCATTTCAAACTGTTCCATTCAATTAGGGATCATTGTAGAAGAATGAGCAGTAACACTGGAAGAGTAAAACAGTAAAAATCTGCAGTGAAACGTTAATTTCTGGAAATCACATCAACAAATCCACATGAGTTGTGACTCCATGCACAAGTCTCAGATAGCAGGGGCTAAGAGTGCAGAAAACGATGAAGCCATCACTTGTGTTGCATTGTCGATGACTGCTTGTGGAGGGACAGTCAATTTTCTGTAGGAATGACACTATGAGGGTCTAATGGATGTTCCTAGATCCATGCACATGCTGGCAATACTGTGCATTCACTGTGTTGAAGAGGAAGAATATCAGTGAGTACATACCATGTGTGTTCTTTTGTGATTGGGTTACCTCACTCAGGATGATATTCTCCAGATCCATCCATTTCCCTAAGAATTTCATAAATTCATTGATTTCTGTGGTCACTTATGTATACTATCATATCATCCTCAAGTAGTCATATCTTTACTTCTTCCTTTTCGATTTGTATCCCTTTGACCTTCTTATTTTGTTTAATTGCTCTAGCGAGAGCTTTGAATACTATATTGAATAAATAAGGGGAGATGGGCAGCCTTGACCTGTCCTTGATTTCAATAGGATTGCTTCAAATTTCTTCCATCTAATTTGATCTTCGTCTGCTGTATATTGCTTTTATTATGTTTAGGTATGTGCATTGGTTTCTTGATCTCCTCAAGCATTTTAACATGAAGGGTATTGTATTTTGTCAAAGGCTCTTTCAGCATCTTATGAGATCATGTAATTTTTTTGCTGTTATTTATAAAGCCAGACAGGAAGTCACTATGTTTGTGTCCTGTTCCACTTGTTCACCATTCATACACTCATTACACACTGAGTTGTCTCCACATCTTGTGGATTAAATTGTTCTGCAGTGGATACGGTTGTGAAAATATCTTGAAAAAAATCCTGATTTCAATTGCTTGAGAGCATTATCCATAAGTGAGGTTTCCATATCACCAGCTGTTACATATTTTGAGGAAACATTCTGAAGAGCACCATCCTATTTCCTATTTATTATAAAAAGTACATTAAACTGAAGAAAAATACTCAGGATTAGGGCATAAATACTGCATGAGTCCACTTAAATGAGATCCAAAATCATCAACGGAATTGCATGGTGTTTTTCAGAGGCTCCAGAGAGGACAAAATGGAAATTTGTTCTTCAATAATTATAAACTGTCCATAATCCATGATGACTAAATTCGAGAGGCCCTCAGATGCTCTTGGCAGTGTAGTTATCAATGTTTCAACATGCAAAACTCTATTTAGAGTTGATCTGAGGAGAATCATTGCCACCTTAGCAACAGGAAAAGAGAGAACACAGAACAAATTGTTGAAGAGGAAAATAAAAAGAATATTCTTAACAATTCAGAATCTCTTCAGAGCAGCTCCCATTCAAAGGCAGAGTTTACCTGATCTACAGCCTTGTGTGATAGGTCTCAAAAGTCAGAATAATGTGGGCTTAGATCTTTTCTGATTGAGGGTCCTAGTCTCAGAATCAGTCAGGCTAGATGATGGATGAAGGCTTCTAGAAGACAGTCAATTAACATCTCTAGTTTTCCTTCCATTAAACTTCATTTCTGAAAGGACAGCAAGACTACATAATAAAGGTAATAAAGAGCAGGGGTGTAATAAATGACATACCACACTTCTGAGATGAGATTTAGTCTTGAAATTTAGAGCTCAGATCCAGATGCTTTAGAGCTGTCATCTGAGCTGAAAGCAACCCGAGGAACTGCCTTCTCTGAGAAGACTCAGCACTTCCAAAGCTCTCTTTGGAGCAGCTCCCATTCAAAGGCTCTGTGCCCCATCTCAACGGAAGAGACGTTGTCAAGAGCCACTCCAGCGTCACAGCCTTACCGGATTGATTAAATTGGCTTCTGCACTGCTAGTCAAATCTTGTTTCTGGTCAACACTCCTACTTTAGCCTTCCAATAAATTGCATGCAAACCTGCCTCTCAGATGCCCCTACCCCACCCCGCTTAGAAAGCTGACCTAAGACAATTAAGTTTATATATAATTAGCTGTGTTACATAATTTGGTTAGTTTTAACTCAGAAGCCTCATTACATATAATCAGGGCAAATTGCAACTTAGCATTTTCCTTTGCCAAAGGCTTTTATGAGAAAAAGGGTGTTGAGTCTATTTTCTGTGCTTCCAGTCTTATGCTAATCATATGACATTTGTCCTTTGTTCCTACTTACACGATTAATAACCTTTTTTTTTTTCAGATATTTCCTAGTCTTTAATTTTCTTCTGACCCCATACTTTACCTTCAATTGGTAACTCCAAATGGTCAATGAAGACTGGAGTTTTACGGCAGAGAGTACTCTCTGGCTACAGTTTTTCTTTTTTTCTCTTGCTCAGATCAAACAAAGCTTGACCTCTAATAGAATACTAAATATTCTTCCTGAAATTCACACTATAGCATACTGTAGATTTATGAAAAGCAGATTGGATTTTAGTTACAAACAAGAGTGACTGAAGATATTTCACTCTGCTCAGTGAATCGTCATTCCTTTGCTTATACCCAAGTCATAACTTACTATTAGGAGGACAATTCTTTTTTTTTTAAATACATATATTTTCTTTATTTACATGTCAAATGATATCTTCTTTCCTGGTTTCCCCTCCGAAAAAATAAAATAAAATAAACCCTATTCTCTCCCCACTCCATCTGTTAATCAACCTACCCTCTCCTGCTTTCTGGCCCTGGCATTTCCCTACACTGGGGCACAGAACCTTCACAGGACCAAGGGCCTCTCCTCCCATTCATTACCGAATTGGCCACCCTCTGCTATACATATGCTGCTGGAGCCATTAGTCTCCACCATGTTGTACTCTTTGGTTGGTGGTTTAGTCACTGGGAACTCTGAGGCTACTAGTTAGTTTATATTGTTGTTCATCCTAAGGGACTGCAAACCCTTCAGCTTTGGATCCTTTCTCTAGCTCAGAAAGACAATTCTTTAAATGCTTATTTAATGAGGTTTTTTGTTTGTTTGTTTAGTTTTGTTTTCCTATTTACTAATGCAAAATATCTTTGAAAACATTATGACAATTCATTTTCTATGACTCAAAAATATGTGCATTTAAAATTTTATTTAATATTAATAAATGTATTTTCCATATTTATAAAATATGCTACTTAGAGTGGTTCAATGTTACTATTTCTAAAATATCTAATTTTTGATAATTTCCCTTTATACATGAAACATATTAACCATTATCTGTCTAAAAAGAGCCAAAAATAAAATATAATATTTTCACATTTTGACAATCTGACCCTAACTACCTAAAGCCTGACTCTGGGGAACTTTTAATATCTTAAACGTTTCTAATGACTCATGGCATCATATTAAGGATCATTCTTGTGCTATAAAATTAACTACTTAACAACAAAGTGAAACAGATATGTACCCATGCAAGTATGAACTGTTTTCAAAGGACACACTAGATCCAGAAACTTTCCCATCACTCCCATTCTGTGACCTGCATGAATCTTTTCCTGACCATTTGTGCACTCCTTGCAGTGTTTCCTACTCTGTGCTTATGCTGTTACCCAATGCCTCTTCTTTACCACCTTCATTCTACTCACCATCACATTATCACAACTTGTTATTGAATGTTCCTCTTAACAAGGTTGGCAGTGTATTTCTAAATTCCTTATTGAACTTCTATTAAAATTTAAAGAGAAATCTTATGGAGAATAAAAATGTCCTTTGTTTATATTCTGTATATTTCTTTCTATGAAATCATTTTGTTCTTCATGTTCTTTCATTCACATTTCTTTCTTTTCTTTTGGAAAAGCAAAAAAGGAAATTTATTTAATGTGCCCACATTGGAAAGAAGGTCAAAGTGATACAGTGAATTGTCTTCCAACCTCAGTCAATCACAGTGAGGGTTTATATACTGGGCCAGAGGCAATGATGGCTAATGAGTACCTAGTATAGTTGTGATCACACTCTACCGATGTGGATTTGCCTCTTTTTAAAAGTTGTCTAACAAGCTGAAATTCTCTTCTAGAAGACTTTAGGCTTATTCTTCCCCTGATATGAAAATTTCATGGAATACCAGTCTCTTTGGGTCTATAGTGAGGTACACATGTGTCTCTTTTAAAAATATCTTCATTCTGTCTAGCTCATTAAATTTTTGCACCTTGTGTTCCATCACCCTAGTTTTGAACAATCAGAAACAGTCATCATGAACAGAATTCCCATGGGAACCAAGGTTAGAATACATCTATTTGGTGACATGTAGCTGTACTTGAGAATCATTTCCTCATAATCTCTAAGGGTTAATAACATTAAGCAAGAAGCAAATGCATCTTCTTAGGTTGACACAGTGTGGCTCAGTGACACTTTGGCTCACTTCAAATTCCTACTTCTGCTTCCAAATACTAGAAGTAAACGTAGATTATTCCAAATCTAGGGTTACTTCATTTCAATTCAGACTCCCTGTCCCTTTAAATATTTAAGTAATACTGCAGGAAACATCACTAATCAGGCAGCTGGTGGTTTGTGCTCTACTGTCTCTGTCAATTGTCTGAAATTTGTCACTGTTGGCTTAATCTGACCCCGTATTAGGGTTTTAGTAAGTGACAGATATCAAGAACTTTGTGTTAATGGACCTATTACCAATACTTTAAATAATTAAATATACAAGCACAGGAATCTCTGAGTCCTTTTCTGTTTATCTGGTGAGAAATGTCCTAGCATCTTAAAAAATTTTTCTTCAGTCTTTATAAGAAGCTGTCCATCATATTGAGTCAAAAACATCTCTAACATTTGTTACACATTGCACTCTTCTTTAAATGAGTTTTTCAACAAAAAAGCAATGGCATTTAATTATAATATTTTTATAGATAACAATTATTTCTCTTAATCATCTAACTCTGCCCATATCCCCATCACCTTTCTGTCCAGCTTTCTCTCCAATCAGTTCCCTTCTACTTTCATAGATGCTTCATTACCTTTCATTGTTCTATAGCCTACAAAATGTATAATAACTTTTGTGATCAACAGTCACTTTTCCTTTTAATACTATATTTCTGAAAAACGCACTTTTTGAAAGTGGCAATTAACATCAGCCACAAGAGCAATCTCACAACAAAAATAGCCTCTATTAATTAGAATACGTAAATTTAGAAAGCCTTTCCATTAAGTTTTCTATCCTTGTTAATTCAAGTGGAAAAAACTCCCCCTCATTTACTTTAAAACTCATTAGTGTTTTACTTCGTGTACTTCCTTCTGTGCATGTGGCTCAGAGTGAGGTGTGTGGCAGATCAATCGTTCAGTACCTGCTGCTAGTTGTGATTAAGAGACAGACACTGTTCACAGGAAAGTGTCTTATAATTACAACAAAAAGAGGTAATCAACACAACATTGTCTTTTCATACCTTAAAGAGAGACTGAGAGAGAAAAAAATATTAAACCAGAACTATTCCTAAAGCATCACAACTCATTTAACAGAAATCTTTTTCATAAAGTATTAACCACCCATTGGGATGCTCTCATAGCAAACATAGTGTAAAGTACTTCTACGGAAATCACTTGATATTTTAAAGCTTTGCATCTTTCCAAATATGCCCAAAATATTCAGAGATATTTACCAACAGGTGAGTTATTCTCGACCATCAGAACACTAGCAAGTTCCATAATCTTTCAGTATCAAAGTTTTAAGATTGCTCTTCTCTCCATTCAATGCCTAAATCTCCATGAACAAGCAGTTTGAAAACAAATCACACTGAGCATTTAAGCATAAATATTTCCTTGAAGTAAAAGAAAATTGATTTGAAAATTTACTTAAGTGTATTTTAAAAATATGCAGTAAAGAGAAGAAATATGGAATAAAATATAATTTTTGAATTATTCTCTTGTATATTCCATTTTACAGAGTCTTCAGAAATACATGCTTTGAACTCCTCCATTTTATTTGAGAAATATAGATAGAAGTCTTATAATCAGCAACAAATACTTGGCGACTTCCATTTGCATAGCATAGTTTTTTGTTTGTTTGTTTGTTTGTTTTTGCTTTTCGAGACAGGGTTTCTCTGTGTAGTCTTGGCTGTCTTGGAATTCACTCTGAGGACCAAGCTGGCCTCAAACTCAGAAATCCACCTGCCTCTGCCTTCCAAGTGCTGGGATTAAAGGCATGCGCCACCACTGCCTGACCATCATAGCTTAATATAGACAATAATCATTTTAAGTTCGGTATGCAGAGGTGGATTAGTTTGGTTTTCTTTGCTGGTTTGCATATTTTAAAGTGAGAAAAGTTGTTAAAGCTAGGTAAATCAATAAGTGCAAATCTTCTAGGTGCCACAGTGAAAAGAATGTAAAGGAAGACTTTTATGCAAGTTGTAGTTAAAGACTCAGTCTAGGGAAATCAAGAGAAACACTATTGCAGAATTCTACTCAGCTTACTGTCACTTAAATGAAACTCTGTGAAACTATTAGTTCCAATACTTGATCCTTAACTTCCTGCACATTTAGTCACAAAATGTAAAGTCTGATCTTATTTATTGATAGATTCAAAATTTATATAAAAATTTGTGTGTGTGTGTGTGTGTGTGTGTTTTCTTGCCTTACTACATATCAACTGCATAATTTCCTGAAATCTGTGATCTACAACTTCAAACATACGACCTATCTTACAAAGACACCGTATACACATAAAGCATGAATAATCATGAAGATTTTGTCTGAGTAATGAGCACTTTTTTATTACTATTACTCAGGCAATTGTAATATTTGTGGCAGAAGCTGCAAGAAAAAAGAGCTGACTGTTATGGTTCCTAAGTTACCTAATATTAAGCATTTAAACTTAAGTTCTGCGTTTACTTGAGCGCCTCTGGCCAATTTCTGTTCTGTGGGATCTGACCTAAAGATGGCCGAAAGACGCTCACCTTTCTGTTGCAGAGGAGAGGTTTGCATTTTGCATTCTCACTAGAAGTTTGGTCCACACACTAAAGGAACACCCGAAAGATATTGAAATGTCATGTAAGAGTCTGATTGTTTTAAAGCACAGATATTTCAATTCACTAAGATATGGGAGACCATACAAAACATTTTAAATTTATAGACAATAGAGTTTTTCTTGGAAAAGTTATTTTTCTGATACCATGCTGCTTCTGCAATTGTTTTGATAAAAACTTTTTGTTATCTAAGAGAAAGTATTTGATTTCCTTATTTTTGGCTATACTATAATTATAGACATATATATGTGTATATATATATATATATATATATATATAGTAGATACTATACATTGGAAATTCTGCTGAATCACATGTAAAGAAATGTTTGTTCTGTGATTTAATAGATAAATTTCCATTCAGTGTAAGAAATAGAAATAAAATAGACATAAATGCTAAATAAGAAATAATTTTTAACCTGCTTTATCTAGAAAGAATTTATGAACAAAATTTGTGCATTGTCATATTAATGAATGTTATTCATGAATGCATGTGTTGGAAGATCAGCACAAACATCCTTGCATGCACAGATCTCCAGTGTAAGCAGAAATGTTAGCTCAAAGGATTGTCTTTCCAATAGGAAAGGTATAAAACCTGTTGTCTACCTAGAAATATTGGAGTTGGCAGTGATTAAGAACCTTGTGATTAAGAATCTGTTGAGCCAGGCAATATCACTGTCCTAAAACAAAGCCTGGCTGTGCTAGTAATCTAAATGACTCTTCCAGCCAGGGCCTCCTCCAGCTCACACGACCATTACTGGAGATACCTAGTAGTCTAAATGACCTCTATGCTATCTAAATGTCTGAGATTAGCATAGCTCCTTCCTTAGGTTAAAATAAGGCAAGTAGCTTATCTCTAGAACCCAGCTTCTTGTAAGAAATTATATGTGCTCTGAATTTACTTTTTTTTCTTTTCTTTTATTGGATATTTTCTTTATTTATATTTCAAATGTTATCCCCTTTCCAGGTCATCCCTCTGGAAATCCCCACCCACCCACCCACTCCTGCCTTCCCATCCCTGACATTCCTTTACACTGGGACATAGAATCCCCACAGAACCAAAGGCCCTTCCTTCCACTGACGTAAAACAAGGCCATCCTCTACCACATATGCGACCAGAGCCATGGCTCCCTCCATGTGTACTCTCTGGTTGGTGGTCTAGTCCCCCGAAGCTGGGATGTGATTTCTGGATTTATTGTTTCATTTCATTTATAGACCAACCGATAGTATTTACAATTAAGACAAATAATTGGTTTTATAATGAATGTTATTCTTGTGTCCTATTCTCTCTATATAAACAATTATTTTGACAATTCTAAGAGACAAAAAGGACATCAGCAAAAATAATTAATCAATTTAGAAGTAAATTAAAGTCAAGTAAATGTTTGACTTAAGTTAAGAGAATATCATGGTGAATGAAATGTATTATTTTTTATTTCAATATCCTTGTTATATGCCACCTTTTCCGCTATTTCTGTCTGAAGAATCAACTGAAAGTGCTTATCCTGAGACAAGAGAAACGTGTTGAAAGCACTAGAAGGGCTCTATTCACCTTTCCTCTTAGACAATTTTGACCTTGGTGGGGAACAGTATCGCCCAGCAAAACACAAATATGCATTTCCTGTAAGCAGAGCTGACCCTTTTAGGTACTGGGTTCTCAAGGAAGTAAATCCGATTCTGTACGACTCCAAAGTTGGAAAGAACCCAGTTAGTGTTTGTCTCTTGATGTGACACATCTGACATAGATGGTTCAAAGAATTTTTAAAATATAAAGTTGTACTTATGATTTAAGTTGAAAAACTTGGAGTAGGCTCAGACAGTCTTTATATTTCCCATCTCCATAGAGGTGTACCTAGGTCTCACTGTCAGCACCCTTCCTCCCAGGTTATGTACTTTACAAAATTAACTAATTAATGTCACCGTCACCCACAAGTACATGAGCATATATTAGGATAAATTTACATTGTCCATTCTAGCTATTTTGAGAACTATGTGATACCCTCCCCTGCTCCCATGCTTACAGGATACAGAGGACTGCTTCAATGACCTAAAACTAACATCTACTCCATCTTCTCTATACTCACTACAGGTTCTCTGACAGGATCTACAGCTATGCTTTCTCCCAAATGCTCCTTTTTTTTTTAAATAATATAATATATAGCCTATAAGTACTTTTTTCTTTTGTTAATAACATGTATTTTGTGTTCTTGTACATCTTTTATGGTTTACTGGCTTCTTTCTTATTAATGCTTAGTAATGCTCTTTAGTCAGTATGTTTCAAAGTGTGTATTCACTAAACTATTCACTCAGTTGCTTTCAGGATTTTACAGTTATAAGTAGGCTTATCTGTAAATTTTTGAGTGAAAATTACTATTCTATTTAGGAGGTTTGGGTAAATACCTAGGCATTATTATTGTATACTAAGAGCAGAAAATAAAATATCTGCCAATATATTTTCCAGAATGTTTAGCTTATTATGTACCTCAACAGTGGAACAATGGGGTGAAGGCTCTCAATACTTGGCCATGTTTTGGGTGGTGCTTGGGTGTTACCTGTGAAGTGAAGCCTGCTAGATTGAAGCTGTTCAGTGTATAGTTCTCTACTGCTCATGTTTTATTCTTGTCCTTGTCATCTGTGTGCTTTCTTAGGTGGAGTGGCTATTCAAATATTTTTAAAATTAAATATCATGTTGTATTATTTTTCTTATTACTGAGAACTAAAAGTTACTTGTGATGGATAACATTTCAGATGTGTTTCCCGTATAATTTACTCACTCTATCTACTGCTAATGAATATAAACCCTATAAACTAATGTTATACTGGATAGAGTTAAGATGTGTGTCTCCCTGTGTTTTGTACATGTATCAAAATAGCTAGCTTCTTAGACTAAGTGTTTAAAAATCTTTGAGGAGCCAGGCAGTGGTCGTGCATGCCTTTAATCCCAGCACTTGCAAGGCAGAGTCAGGTGGATTTCTGTGTTCGAGGGAAGCCTGGTTTACAGAGTGAGCTCCAGTACAGCCAGAGCTATACAGAGAAACCTTGTCTTGGGAAACAAAACAAAACAAAACAAACAAACAGAAAACTTTGAGGAATGTGAGAGCACATACATTTTGTGGGGTCAACTATTATTATGTTTAAGAAATGAAATAATGACATTTAATAATTATATATAAAATTTCTAAGGGTTCTAAAAAATTTGAGTGCAATATGGAGTAAATGGAGATATTTCTAAAGAAAGACAAGATTTCACACTCATGTAAAAACATAATGTTGGAGTTCTGAGAGTACCCAAAAAAGATTTATGTTAAATCACATCATCTCTCACTCATTCAATACATTTGAGTCCTGAAAGAAAAATTTTGAAATGCTCTATAAATGTTCATGGCAACATGTGATACCAAAGTTGTCACTTAGTTAAATCTCTCTAGCAACTAAGGCAGGAAAATAGATTTAAAAAAATATTTTTTCTTAGCTGGTGTCTAGAAAGGTGCTCCCAATAGTGAAGTCAATATGACCAAAATAATAAATAAATAAATAAATAAATAAATAAATAAAATCAGCAAACTTACCAACTGAAACTTTGTATGCTTTATTTCTTACCTGTTTCTTCTCAACACATAAAAATAAAAAAAGAGAGAGATAACATTTCACTCAATTAATTTGAATTTTTGAAATCCATTCATTTTAATTAATTTTGGAATTTAAAAAAAGAATTTATTCGTTCCTCATGGAAATGTTCAGCTTTGGTGTCTTAGTATTAATGATTAGTGGATCTGCTCTCTTACTAATTTGACAATAGTAGCGGGAAACTGGAGAGGTAACCAGAAAAATATACCTCCTGCAAAGTGCCCTGCAACAGACTAAATTTACAAGAAAAAAGTCATGTCCTGGGGATTGTGTAGGGACTATCAGGGGGTTGTGGTAGCAGTGATGTTCAGTTTTGGATGGAATGAACAAATGTCTGGAACACTGAAGGAACAGGGTGACAGGGTAGAGAAAGGAAGTTTAAAAAAGTTTGTGGCCATTGTCTATTTCCTGTTTATCATCCTATATCCTTTTATAGAACTCTTTCAGTAGTTTTCCATTGTCAGTGGTGAATACATAAACCAAAAACTCATATGGTGTACCTACTGTGCATCCTTACTGTTCCACAACAGCACGATCTCTGAGCTCTAGGTTTTTAAATGAATTGACAACAAATTCTATTATAGTATGTAGTTCGATACATAGAGGGAAAAGCTGACATGTAAGAAAGAAATTGTTCTACTAGTTAGTAAAAATCACAGTTCAGCGGCTTATTACAAAGAGTTGTATCCACCCATGCTCCTGTTACATTTGACAAGCGCTTAATTTAAAATAAATTTAGCATTATTTCCCTGTAACCTAAAAAGTAGACTAAACTGAATTAATTTGTCCTTTCAAAATAATCAGGGATTATCATTTCTGTGGCATTTAAAAAGGATTCTGAGGATAATTAGCCACAATAAAAATGTTTGTATTCCTGTCAATATCAGGAAAACATTACAAGGACCTAAAAAGAATCTACAGACACAAGTTCACAGCAGAATCCTAGAAGATTCTGTTCCTTCAATTTTTAAATTAGAAATCATACAATAAAAATAATGTGGATTTATTTATATATTTTTATTTTATAATGTATATGAATATTTTCCCTTCATGTATGTGTTTTTGTGTGGTGCCCACAAAATCAGGAGAAGGCATCAGACTCTCTGTAAGTGTAGTTACAGACTACTCCTGAGTCACCAAACAGATGCTGGGAATTGGATCCATATCCTCTAGAAAAGCAACACGTGCTTTCAACTTTTGAGTCATTTCTCTAGACCTTAATGTTGATTGTTCTATCTATGAACTGCTAATCTATGTGCTGAACCTCCTGTTTGAGTCATTCCTTATAAACTCCTGTCACAGTTTCAAGACAATTGCAGCCTCCCTGTATCACCTACAACAAATACCTCAAATCAATTTCTACAGCTCAAACATTTATAGAAATCCTATTATTAAAGTAACAACAAAAAAGAATTTAAACAAACAAACAAACAAACAAAACAACCTTTATTCAAACTTGGACATCTAATTATTCTTGCTCCATAGAGAAGAACAGGGAAAATAACTAGAAAATCCATTTTTATGATACAGAATAAAATATAATAGAATATTTTGAAAACCTTTGCATTCTGTGTAAACATGAAACTCAGCCTCAGGAAATCTTGAGAACAAGAACTATTGGTCAGGACTAGCCAGTTTGAATATTTTACGTGGCTAAGAAATGGGAAGGTTTCAGGACATTGATTCATGAAATAGCAAATCTTTGTAAAAAAAAAAAAAAATCTAGGACTGTATCCAACTTGATTTGATTCCTTTTTACTGATTTTTTAACCTGATGTTAGTTACAACTTAGTAAAAATAAATTGCCACGTATTAGAGACTTGATTTGAAACACAAAAAGTTGGCACGTTTCTATGAACTCCTGGTGACACTGTACAGTTCAAATTCAAAATATATAGAGAATATAAAACTTGCTTTGGTTTAGTCAGAAAATGTTCACACCTTCTCACACAATAAATTTTAAAGTGCAAATTAAAGTAAATGGATAGCTTTTTGCCATTGCAAGGACTGCGCAGCCCTGCCCCTCGCCTGGGAACTGGTGCTTTTGTGGACCTGGGATGACGTCACTTGTCTTTGCATAGGTTTCAGGCCGCAGATTAGAAAGGCTTCTTCTGGTGCGTCTTAGAAGATCATCTCTGGAACCAGCTAATTATTACTGCTATATATTCTTTAGGAGTCTTTGTGTCAAGCATGTCATGAGATTGACATTTTCACTTCAATTATCTGAATTTTTACACATGGTCACATATTTGTTATAATCACCTCTAATATGGAAAAGGAAAATTTATTATATGAAAGCTGTTTTTAAGTAGGAAAACGTAGATATTCTTTAAGTGTTCCTGTTCCTGATGATAAATAACATGTCTGCAACTACCCAGCATGCAAAGCTTTTAGGCTTATATTTTAATCAAAGCAGGTTTTGGGGCTTGTTTGAAAAAATAATGTGTGGTTAAGTTGATATCCCACTCTTGCTAGTGGAAGACCTGCTTCAGCCTCTGTGTTCCCTAAGGTTAAGAATCTCAGCTAGGATCACTCTTACAGACTTCCCATATCATCTTCCATTCCAGGCAGACAAGTAGTCCCAAAGATGCCCCCAGGCCAATTCTCATTCTCAATCCTCTTTTGTCACCTTCTTCTGCACCTTACCAGTATCCCCATGCCTCTCTCCCACCAGATCTCTCTCTCCATCCACTTTTAGTGACAATTTTGTTTCCCCTCTGAGTAAGATTCATGAATTCTCTCTTAGGCCCTCCTTATACCCAGGTTCTTTGGGTCTGTTGATTATAGCATGGTTTTCCTGTCCTTTATTGGTAATGTTTAATCATGAGTATATATATATATATATATATATATATATATATATATATACACAAACACATATACACATACACTATACATATAATCTCCCCTGTTCTGTGTTAAAACCTTCAACACAATATTTGTCCTGCCTACAAGATATTCAGGGAATGGAGCAGATACTAAGGGAACAGTCAACCAATGTCTGCTCAACATGAGACCCATACCATAGAAGAGAGACAACCACTGCTACTATTAATGATACTCTGCTATACTTGCAGACAGTATCTAGTATAACTTTCTCCTGAAAGGCTTCATCCATCAGTGGATAGGAAGAGATGCAGAGACAAATTGTCAAGCATCAAGCAGAGCTCAGGGTGTCTTGTGGAAGAGTAGAATTGAGCAAGTCTAAGAGGTCTAGTATACCAAAATAAGACCTACAGGGTCAACTAATCTGGGCCCACTGGGGCTCACAAAGGTATTGAATCACTAAAAAATGAGAATGCAGGGGATGGACACAGCTGCCCCACCCTCCACATTTGTAACAGATGTGCAGCTTGGTCCCCTAACAATTTTAGCAGGGACTGTCTCTGACTCTGTGTGTGCCATTGTACCCCTTAACATTGAGAATATAACACAATATATCTATTTAAATAAGATTGCTTTTTACAAATAAACTTATTCTTCTGCTCTTAAACTTAAGATAAGCTTCCTGATTTAAGATTTCATCTATAGACAAAATCAAAATTACTACATGAACATACTATATTTAAAGGTGAAAGGTTTCACTTTTTATTAATCATTCCATTCGTTTCCATCTCAAATAATATCCCACTTCTGAGTTACCCCTCCACCAGCCCACCCCCCCATACCACATCTGCCCTTTATGAGAGTGTTCCTCCACCTATCCACACTCTCCTGCCTCACTGCTCCAGCATTCCCCTATGCTAGACCATCAAACCTCACCAGGACCAAGGGCCTGCTCTCCCATTGCTGTCAGGCAAAGCCATCCTCTGCTACCATTCTATCTGGAGTCATGTATCCTTCCAGGTACACTCCTTGGTTGGTGGTCTAAACTCTGGGAGAACTAGATGGTCAGGCCAGCCTATGTTGTGCTTCCAATGGAGTTGTAACTCAACTGAAATATAACTATAAATATATTTTATATATATATATATACATATATATATATATATATATATATATATATATATATATATATATATGACAGGTGAAATGTAGCAATTGGTAAGCTGTTTTCAGTACAAATGTAAGGATCTGAGTTTGATCTCCAAGAACACAAATAAGATAAAGAGGGGGTGAGGCTAGGAGAAGAGGAAGACAAGGAGAACAAGGTGAAGGACTACTCCACAACAGCTGCACAACAGCCGCACTGACAACAATCATTACAGCAGACTATCACTAGGAGTTGGTTCATTGCTATGTTCCTTTAAGAGCAAATTAGTATTTGTTTTCCTCTAGGTCCATGACCTCTCAGGTTCCTAACCATCTGTCAGCACCAGGCATAAATGTCATCTCTTGGAGTGGGCCTCAAATCCAACCAGGTTACCCCTCAACTTTTGGGCTCTATTATACCACTACACCTTAGAGACAGGTCATTATTGTGAAGTACAGATTTTGTTGGCTGGGTAGATGTTTACTTCACAAATACAGAAAAATTGAGCACACTGGAAAATAAAATTTCATTACAGATGTCTCAGGTTTCATTCGCTGAGTGAAATCTACCTTAAAGATGAAAAGAGACCAGAATAAGAACTCCCTCATAGAGGCAAAAGGGAGGGGAAGAGGGACGATGAAGTGGGGGCGTTGTGGAGGGATAACCGAGAAGGGGGATATTATTTCAAATGTGAAAGAATAAAATGATTAATGAAAAAATGTTAATTTACTTAGTCTGCATTTAGTTAAAAATGATTTAGTTTGGGGAGGCACAAGCCTCACTAGTCAAGCAGGGGAGTTGCAGGGCGGCAGGGACAGGATCCTCTCAGCTTCTGAGTGACAGAGGTGGATCAGCTACCCTTTCTGCCCCTTCCCTACAAGTAGAGGACCTGCCTCCAGAGAGTGCTTAACCCAGAGACTCAGGAGAGATCCTCCATTTTCTCTCTGGTGACTTTCTAAGGAGGGACCAGACGGGAGGCACAGGCTTCACTAGTCAAGCAGGGGAGCCACAGGGCGGCAGGAACAGGACAAGCGCTAGTCAGAGACACCAAGAACATCTAACATCAGAGATCAAGAGATGACAAAAGGCAAACGCAAGAATCCTACCAACACAAACCAAGACTGCTTGGTTTCACCAGAACCTAGTACTCCCAGCACAGCAAGTCCTGGATATCCCAAAACTCCTAAAAAGCAAGATTTGGATCTAAAATCATATCTCACAATGCTGATAGAGGAACTTAAGAAGGACATGAATAACTCCCTTAAAGAAATACAGGAGAACACAGGTAAAGAGGTACAAGCCCTTAAAGAAGAAACAAAAAAAAAAATACCATAAAGAATTACACGAGATCACAAGTAAACAAGTAGAATCACTTAAAGAGCAAACTCAAAAATCCCTTAAGGAATTGCTGGAAAACACAAACAAACAGGGGAAGGAATTGAGTAAAACCATCAAGGACCTAAAAATGGAAGTAGAAACAATAAAGAAATCACAAAAAGAGACAACTCTGGAGTTAGAAATCTTAGGAAAGAAGTCAGGAAACATACATGCAAGCATCACCAACAGAATACAAGAGATAGAAGAGAGAATCTCAGGGGCAGAAGATAACATAGACAACATTGAGAGAACAGTCAAAGAAAATGCAAAATGCAAAATGACCTTAACCCAAAACATCCAGGACACAATGAGAAGACCAAACCTAAGGATAATAGGTATAGAAGAGAGGGAAGACTTCCAACTTAAAGGGCCAGTAAATATCTTCAACAAAATTATAGTAGAAAACTTTGCTAACCGAAAGAAAGAGATGCCCATGAACATACAAGAAGCCTGTAGAACTCCAAATAAACTGGACCAGAAAAGAAATTCCTCTCACCACATAATAGTCAAAACAACAAATGCACAAAACAAAGAAAGAATACTAAAAGCAGTAAGGGGAACAGGTCAAGTAACATACAAAAGCAGGCCTATCAGAATTACACCAGACTTCTCACCAGAGACTATGAAAGCTAGAAGATCCTGGGCAGATGTCATACAGACCCTAAGAGAACACAAATGTCAGCCCAGGCTACTATATCCAGCAAAACTCTCAATTACCATAGATGGAGAAAACAAGATATTCCATGACAAAACAAAATTTACACATTATCTTTCCACAAATCCAGCCCTACAAAGGATAATAGATGGAAAACATCAACATAAAGAGCAAAGCTACACACTAGAAGAAGCAAGAAAGTAATCTTTCAACAAATCCACACAAACCTAATTCCACCCCTACAACAAAAACAACAAGAATGTGACAATTACTTTTTCGTAATATATTAATATGAAAATTAATATTAGCCAACATATCCTAATCGATTAAAATCCAATAATATGAGGAATTAGAAATTTGTTG